>VDFB02340744.1:0-12809 GCA_007258455.2 Sequoia sempervirens | reverse complement strand
ACTCCATCTGGATATTGTCCACTAAACTGAGCTAGTGCAACAACAACGAAAGGTTTGGCATGACAAGCATATAAAGGAAAGAGTTCCATAATGAGGATTGAGCGCTATTATTCAATTCCTGATACAAAGATCACCAAGGGAAACTCATGACTCATTGGCTTGGTCCATATGAAATTTATGAAGTATTTCCAAATGGAGCAGTGCAACTCAAACCCATTGATGGTGACACTAGAACAATTTTGATCAATGGTCATTGATTATGCATCTACCATAAACCTATCAATAAAGAAAAAATTACAAAAATGGTAGAAACACAAGGAGAAATCCAATGCATTGAGTCTACTACGACAAAGTCGATGTAGTTTTAATTTTGCTATCACAAGTCTTAAATAATAATGATAATAATAATAATAATAATGATAATAATAATAATGATGATAATAATAATAATTATAATAATAATTAAAAAAAAAGACCCCATGCGAATGTATTTACTTTTCTTCAAAGCATTTCTTTTGAATTTTTCATCTTTTGAACTTGGCTAAATTTTGTTTCATCTTGTAGGACTTCATTCTAATCAAACAAAAATTCTAGTGCATCTTGCAATGATGCTTAGGAACTTGTTGGCTCAATTGCTCTGATGCTTTGGAACTTGCATGCTTGACTGGTGCCATTTCTTGCTTTGTTCTTGCAATCTGACACATCTTTCAACAATGCTTCGGAAAGTCTAAAGTCCAAGTTCCTTCATTTTGCTTCCTTCTTTTGGCAGAATCTTTCGACGATGCTTCAGAATTTTGTTGTTTCTTCCTTCCAGTGGAATCTTTCGACAAAGCTCCAAAAAATTTGTTGTTGCTTTTGGCTGCATCTTTTGGCAATGCTCCAGAAATCTTTGGTCACTACCTCAGCTACATCTTTCTGTGATGCTCCAAAAATTTTGTTGCTACATTCCAACGACATCTCTCAGTGATGCTCTCGAATTTCGCCACTTCAATTTTTCATTCTAGATGCATCTCTCACCATGCTCTGAAACTTTTTATTCTTCACCCTGTCCGCATTTCCTAGTGATGCTCCATATTTTTGTACATTCTTTTCTTGTCTGAATGCTTTGATTTTTCTAGCATCATACACATGCCCATTATTAAATTTTTTCATTACCTTGGAATCCACACCCTACATTACCATTCACCTTACATTACCATCTCCTATCATAATAAATTAAAATTATTATGAATAATTTTCTGTCATAATGATTCCACCATTAATTATCTATCCCATCTGCACTCATAATAAATTGATCGTCACCCTCTCCAACTCATCTAATTATACCATTACGTCAACAAAAGTAAGTGATTTTTGAATTGATGACAAAATGTAAGGTACGTACAATTTTTTCTTTAAGTAGGTAATTATTTTGAATAAAGATAAATAAATTGGCATGAACCATCCCCTTTCCAAATTTAGTAAACTTTGAGATTGTATGTTTGCTTGAAGTACAACAACCTTTGCACTTTTTCCCATGCAAGTAATAATGAAAGAACAACAAGGCCCAAATGAGACAATTAATTCATGTCCCATTGGCTGCATCAAGTATAGGTGCTTAAAAGGTTATATTTTCTTTGTTCTATAATTCAGTTTTGTTTAAATAGTTTTCTTTGAGTGTCATAGCATTTCAACAGAAATTGAGCAGAACTATAAGGGAAACATAGTATGGGAGGAGAAAAATGGAAATTTGAACTAGCTTTGACAGAAAAATTATTGGCATTAAGTAGTATTTTAGAATTGTTTTAGAGAGTGGGGTGGTCGGAGTTCATAAAGAAATCCGAGGGACACAATAAGCAATTGGTGAAGGAATTTACGAAGAATTTCATAGATGGTCAATCTGTAGTGCATGGAAAGTGATTTCGGGTAAGTACTAAGATCATTTCTCATCTATCTAGTCTTGAAAATTAAGGTTATTAATTTGTCAGAAACAACCGATATCTCTTATCAAAAAATGGTAGAACTTTTTCATAAAGAAGGAGAACCTCAGCCTTTGTTAACTGTAAGTACTAGGGGACAAAACAAAGGATTTCAGAGAATGTCCATCCTAGAGCCCTAGAGAGCAACAGTGGCTTGGATTATTAAGTATTTCACTTGTGAAGGACAATGTGCAGTACTCCTCATCCCCTCGAGGTGAAGAACAGGGTGACCGATGACCTATGGCAAGAACTGATGGAACCTGTGAAGACATGACAGGCTAGGTCTATGAGATTGATGGATCGATGACAAGTGGCTGACTGTGTTGAGACCTATGTCCTCATGATACTAATCCATGACTGTGACTGGATCTGTGGCCTGAGGAGTGTCTGTGACTATGATGAGATCTATGACCCAAAGACTGTCTAGATGAAGTTGATCCACCCACACTGCTCTGGCTGCAACTGTTGTAGCTCCTGCTATTGCCACCCCATGTCCTTCTCTGAGACTAAGAAAAACTAGGATCCCTCTGCTCTACCGACACCGCTCTCTCATACAACATCTTGTACTGGCCTTGGTTAGCGCTAACCCTAGCTAGCTCCCTAGAGATCTCTCCCACTAGCCCTGTACACAACTGTGCAAACTCATAACACCAGCTTTGCACCTCCTGCTACCTAATCATAGCTTAATCTCTCTCCACCCTCATCACCTCTAACTTCACCTATAGGGTCCTGATCTGTGTCGAGGCCTCATCCATTCTACTCTGCATATCGGCTAACCTCTTATCCACTATGACCTCCCATGGAAAAGGTGGCCTATTGGCTGTATCCTCCTCCTATCCAGATCCATTTCGAGGATTTTATCCGCCGACTGATTGATCTTCTTTATCTTCGGACCTTCTTCGACTCGACCGCTTTCGAATTGTTCCCTTTGTGATCTTTGCTTTCCGGACCGGCAATTTCTCCTTCTTCAGCGGACCTTATATTTTGACGACCTTTATTCTTCTCTTCCTCTTCCTTGTTCTCTTGATTGCGACTTGCTTTCGACTTTGACCTTTCTTGGCTCCACCTCCCCACCGCCCCTCCTCTCCTCCTCCACCCACCACCACCTCCATCTCCCCATCCCCCCATCATCTCCCCTCCCACCCCATCTCCTTTGCCCCTGGTTCCTCCCCTCCCCCACCATCCTTGCTCCCTCGTCCTACTCTGGCCAGACTCCATGGGAATCACTAACCATCGACCAACTACTGCCAATCTTAGATCCTTCAATGGTTGTGGCTTGTGATTCTACCCACCATACATCATAGTCTATTGTAGTCCCAAAGATCCTCATTTGACCCCCGCCTCCAAGTCAATTAATGTGCCATCAATTCATCTATACTTGTTGCTTTGTTAATGACACCTATATGGCTGGACCCTGGCCATCATCTCTCATGAAGATCTTGCATACTCGCAAATTCCTTGGCCAGAACATCCCGCTGCTCTTTGAACTAACGTAATACTCACTAGGGTAGGTACATCTCAATGATTAGCTGAGACTGTATGGTATGACCAATTAGGTATTTGAACTATCAACAAAAAGAAAGATGATCATCCTCTCCTGGCCACTATGCACAATCTCTGTATGGTCTCCAAATGAATCCCATCAATGTGTCAATGCGATGGTGCTAGAATCTTGTGTCTCCAACTCTGGTATGTTGTAATGCACCCGCATACAAGTAAACATAGGGCATAACCCCTCCATTAGCTCCTCAAAATGTAGGTATCGGTCGCCCCAAGAGGACCAACTTTGATAATGCTTCTTTAGGGTAAATATACAAGGTCAAGAGAACTCAAACTTCTACTCTTTAGGTGCTGCTAAACCCAGGCGAGTGTACCTTTTGAATTGAGTAGACTTATCTTATGATTATCCTTCTAAAATGCTTTGTCCACAATGGAAAATGACAGTGAACAAATGAAATCCAACTTGATAACAATCTTCTAATCTAAATCCTAAATTGCTCAATTAATAGATATAAAGAAACTGAATGAATTTGAATGATGAAATTGCAGAGACCAGTGCCTTATTGGGTATGTGGAGTCAAATGAAACAGAAGTGGGCAACTTATTCTAGCAGAAAATCAAATTGATGGCATATGATCTGTTTATAACTTGTATAAACATGCAATATTTTTGACCACTAAGCTTTACTTTAATAATCTAGATGAATTCCCCATGATTACTGTGACCAACAAAAAGGATTTAATCTCTACTTGAGAGAACCAATAGATTAATCACACAGATACAGCAAATGTGCACTGATAAAATGAGAATAAACTTGTTATTTCAATTTAAACAACCAGAAAGAATCAACTTGGAGGCAGCTTAGCAATGCTTTTTAATAAACTCAACATACAATTGATACCAGAAATAACCTGCCACACCAGCTGATTTTCATTGAATTCGCCATTTGAAAACATGCAACATAGTCTCCAGAATGAGAACTTTATTCTACTATGCCCATTTCTAATCTATTGTATGTATCTATTCTAAAAATCTCCTCCCTCTCAATTACAATCGGGGTGCATACTTATACACCAGCATGAGAAAAACATAAGGCTTCAAATTCATGTCGGCCACCATAGAATTTGAGTAAAACGAGTCAGCCTGCAATAGTTCCCAAATGTATTCATGTCGGCCACAACATTTTGAAATTCTTTTTTTCATCAGTGAACAGTCGGCGAGACACAATGTATCGTCATGTCAAAGGAAATTCAATCGTTAGACATCCCTGTGTGTATTCTGCTTTTTCCGTGACTGTCGACCACTGGAGAGACATCAAATAGATGACATTATTCCTTACCGAAAACCCCCTTTATTCTTTGCATGTTGTCGTAACTTATCACTCTCGGGGAAATGTTATGCAGATCGCTCCTTGTTTCACCGAAAAGTCCATTCGCCTGTAGATCGCTGTGACATTTTGTTCATTACACCGAAGTCGCAGAATTTGCCTATGTTCCTTCGTTGTAACATTGTGGTATCAAGGAGACAACATATCAAACTCACTATGTCAAGCCGAAGGTCATCTATCATATCCAAGTCATCAAGACATAAGAAGTCTCCTACCTCATGTCATACCAAAGCATCCTTTGTTGTATTCATCTTCGTCAAGATCCTCAGATTTTCTCACCAAAAGTGTGCCTGTGTGTATCATCGGCAAGACAAAGCAATGTTGGAGAGACCTCTTATAGAATGCTCATTGCTTTACTGAAAGTCACCCCGAGATGACCTTTGATCGCCAAGAGAAAATAGAACCTTCGTCGAAAGCCATTCGTGACCTGTCGGCAAGACCCGACCTTTTCGTTATGACCTCTTGCCGCAAACTCATGCTTGGCCAAAATGAAACCCAAATTTCATTTGGTGAGACACCACAAACCTTATGCCAACAGAGTCCTCATATGTCTCATCGGTGAGACCCTCCTGCATTCGTCGAGACTTACTCTGAATCCACCATAGTCACACTGAAAGTATATTCAAAGAGAATCCATGTGTAAGGTCAGCGAGACCGAAGGTCACTTGCCAAGACCTTACATGACTCCCCCCGATATGCATCCCTTACTTTCCAGTTGGTGTGACAAAACAAAATCGCCATGACAATTGCTGATAACCCAACTCACGCCGAAGACCACCATATGCACAAGTTAGGGAGACAGACTGAGTTCGATAAGACACTACTCCGACAACGAAACCTCTGTCGATAGGTGAATGCACAAGACTTGTGATCATCAAGACATCAAAGGAGTTATGCTGATACAACCTGTAGTATGCAAATGTTAGAATAAAACAATCATGGGTGTCAGGGAGACAATCATGGACCTATGGCGATATGGACCCAGTCATGAAAAATGCATAACTCGAGGGATTTAATGGTGCAAAAATGGTAAAATATGGGCAAAAAATGTTCAAGAAGGCACCTATTTGGAAAATTAAGAATGAAATCATATGTAAAAACATCAGATTTTTATAGTTCCAATAGTGGCTCCGTCTGGGGATGAATGATAGTGAGATCATTGCAAGGATCCAGAATCTTTGGGTGAGCAGACCAGACACAAAATGAGAAAACTGGAAATGGACAGAAAGCATGATGGAATGGATGCAAAATGAATGCAAGGTGGAGGTGAACCAAAACCCCTAAACTACGGTGCATGGAAAAGAATTTTAAAGAGAATAAGAGTTGTCCATGCACTAGCAACCCTCAATCCTCTGTGTGTTCACTTCTCCTGGTTTGAGTTGTTACAATCTGAAACTCAAACCATACGTTCCCCTGTCAAATACTTGGTTTTGTCTTGAATTCATCAGATTCTTCTTGAAGACACATATGCAATCATTCCTTTTACTGAAAGTTTTTAGAGAATCACTATGCTCAGCCTGGCCCAAAATCCCTACACCATTTTGTAATTTATATTCTCCATCATCAGACAAATCTCTGCCAGCATACAAAATGCATACATATTTAATGCAAAATTTTGTATTATCTTTCTCACTGTTATGTATTATGAAACACTCTCCCAGCTATATCAAAAATTCACACTCAAAGTGCTTCTCTTGAAAAAAAAAAAAACCTCTGTCAGACCAACATTATCTGAAACAAGCAAATTTGAAACCTTTTGCACCTCATCAGTATCTCTATTCAGAGACAACACTGGATCATGATTCATATTCTCCATATCATGCATATGTGAACCAATAAAATTTGGACTTCTATCATCCTTGGTATGCAAAAAAATGTCTTCTTCACATGGATTAGAAATTTTAAAAACACATACCTCATCTTGAATGGAAACAGACTTTTGATCAACACCAAAAGTATTGCCATCATTCCAAGAAATGCACAGGGAGTCATAAGAATCTTTACACAAAGATTTTTTACTGTCAAAATAAGTGTAAGTTGGACACAAAACTTCAAGATCATCTTCATGTGCACACCCCTGGCATTCAGAAGTAAAAAAATCTGCAATTTGTTCACAACTAAGTGAACAAGTCTCTATATTTTCATCACTACAATTATCATCATCAAACAGAAATCCAATACCATCAGAGAATAGGAAATCAGAAACATCACCAGTGCAATTATTTATTCCATCATTTTGCTTGTCTGAAATTAGCTCCTCTCTTTCATAGAATGGATTTGAAAATATCTGAAACTTACTCATTGACACACCTTGGAAAAAAATCATCTGATCTTCATTTAACTCTTCATCATACAACGAGTTTGAAATTTTTTGGAAATCACTTTCAAATGTACAAACCTCTTCTTCATCAGCTGTATCTTCATAACAGGTAGAAGAATCCCTTGACTGCAAATCAAAATCCTCAGGTTCATCATTAGAATCAAAATATTCACTAGATTCCTCACAACATGCACTGCTTGCACTGTGACAATCTGTTGTGCAAGAGAGATGCCCTGCACCTTCATCTTCCTCGACATGGTGAAAAGTATTTGAAGTCAAATATACCTTGTGATCTTCTCCATTGTTTTCCATCAACATTCCTTCTTCTTGCATTCTTTGGGCTACAACACAATAATCTGGGGAATGTGGCATATCACAAAATTCATAGAAATAATTGCTACTTACCATATAGGTTCCCTTCGTCAATGGATCTAGAGCTTCCTTGTTTCTAGGCCTAGCCGTTATAAGTTTTTTCTCCTTCCACTGCATTATAAGGCATATCAAGGTAACCTCGGCCTTTCGTTCCTGTATGTGTTCTCCTGCATGCACTGATAATTGTTGCTTTGCCGAGGAACCTTAGGAATAGCTCTCTTATTGATTATCCCAGCAGCCTTCCTATTGTTTTCAATTGTGTGTGCCATCTTCTGTGCTTCAGCCAAATCTCTTGGGAATTTATTTCTTAGTTCATACCCAGTCTTAGGATCAAATGCATTCAAATAAATACTCAGTGCTATAGAATCTGGCAACTTTGATCCAAGAGGTATTTTATTTTGTAACTTATTGAATCTCTAATTAAAATCATAAATTATATCACTCTGATCTTTCTGAATGTGTATTAATCCATGAAGAGCAGCATCTGGTACACTTAGATTCCCAAATTGCTCGAGGAATTGATCTTGAAATCCTTGGAGAGAATCAATTAAGACAGTTGGTAGGTTGTTGAACCAATCCCTAGCATCTTCAATAAGTGATATCATGAATAACCTCATGTGTAAATCTTCATATGGCACATCCAAATCTTGGATGAAAGCATTGAAACTTCTTAAATGCTCTTCAGCAGTGATTGCATCACTTCCTGTAAATTTTGGAACAATACCTCTCCAACTGCCATCCATTGGATAAGGGGATAATGGAATCCCTACCAAATCAAACTGTCTGATCATTGTTGTATGCTGGTGAGGGGGGGCACTAGGTGGGTACTGATGTTGGTACATCAGACCATAGTGTTGTGTATGATGATATGGCATATACTGCTGACCATGAGGAACTCCAACATGACCTCCCCAGAACTGAGATCTTCTTTCATTCATGTTTGAACAGCCACAAAATATTCTTTCAGAGTTGCCACCTACTTTTCCAAAAGTAGGAAAGTCATTATTTCTAATCTTTTCCCAGTGGAATCACCTTTTTTGAAACTTCTCAAATTACAAATCTTTTCTTCACTGACTCTTATATGATAGTCTTCAACCGAATTTTCTGATGTAATCCCTAGCAAAGTCGCCAATTTGTTAGCTCTCAAAAACACAGGTAAAGATACCTCAAGAGGCTGCCAATCTCTTGGTACATTTTAGGGTAATATACAAGGTCAAGAGAACTCAAACCTTCTACTCTTAAGGTGTTGCTAGACCCAGGCGGGTATACCTTTTGGATTGAGCAGACTTGTCTTATGATTATCCTTCAAATGCTTTGTCCAGTAATGGCAAATGACGTGCTGAACAAAATGAAATCCAACTTGATAGCAATCTTCTAATCTAAATCCTAAATTCGTTCAATTAATGATATAAAGAAACTAACAGAATTCAAAATAGGATGAAATTGCGTGAGGACCAAAGGCTCATTGGGGTATGTGGAGTCAGCCGAAAACATATAAGCAAACTATTCCGCGTAAATTAAATTGATGGCGATATGATCCGCTTATAACTTGTATAAACATGCAAGATTTTTGACCACGTAAGCTTTACTTTAATAATCCAGATGAATTTCCCATGATTACTGTGACGTCCAAAAAGGATTTAATCTCTACTTCAGAGAACCAATAGATTAATCACACAGATACAGCAAATGTGCACTGATAAACTAAGAATAAACTTGTTATCTCAATTTAAATAACCAGAAAGAATCAACTTGGAGACAGCTTAGCAATGCTTTTTAATAAACTCAACATACAATTGATACCAAAAATAACCTGCCACACTAGCTGATTTTCATTGAATTCGCCATTTGAAAACATGCAACATAGTCTCCAGAATGAGAACTTTATTCTACTATGCCCATTCCTAATCTACTGTATGTATCTATTCTAAAAATCTCCTCCCTCTCAATTACAATCGGGGTGCATACTTATACACCAGCATGAGAAAAACATAATGCTTCAAATTCATGTCGGCCACCATAGAATTCGGGCAAAACGAGTCGGCCTGCAACAGTTCCCAAATGTATTCATGTCGGCCACAGCATTTTGAAATTCTATTTTTCATCAGTGAACAGTCGGCGAGACACAACGTATCATCATGCCGAAGGCAATTCAATCATTAGACATCCCCATGTGTATTATGCTTTCGCCGTGACTGTCGACTGCCGGAGAGACATCAAATGATGACATTATGCCTTACCGAAAACCCCCTTTATTCTTCGCATGTCGCCGTAACTTATCACTCTCGAGGAAACGTTATGCAGATCGCTCCTTGTTTCACTGAAAATTCCATTCACCTGCAGATCGCTGTGACATTCTGTTCATTACACCGAAGTCGCAGAATTTTCCTATGTTCCTTCGTTGTAACATTGTGGTATTGAGGAGACAACATAGCGGACTCACTATGTCAAGCCAAAGGTCATCTATCATATCCAAGTCGTCAAGACATAAGAAGTCTCCTGCCTCATGTCATACCGAAGCATCCTTTGTTGTATTCATCTTTGTCAAGATCCTCAGATTTTCTCACCAAAAGAGTGCTTGTGTGTATCATCGACAAGACAAAGCAATGTCGGAGAGACCTCTTATAGAATGCTCATTTCTTTACCGAAAGTCACCCCGAGATGACCTTTGATCGCCAAGAGAAAACAAAACCTTCGCCGAAATCCATTCGTGACCTGTCGGCAAGACCCGACCTTTTTCGTTATGACCTCCTGTTGCAAACTCATGCTTGGTCAAAACGAAACCCAAATGTCATTTGACGAGACACCACAAACCTTATGCCGATAGAGTCCTCATATATCTCATCGGTGAGACCCTCCTGCATTTGTCGAGACTTGTAACTCTGAATCCACCATAGTCACACTGAAAGTATATTCAAAGAGAATCCATGTGTAAGGTCGACGAGACCGAAGGTCACTCACCAAGACCTTACAACGATAGCAATGACTCCCCTCGATATGCATCACTTACTTGACGGTCGGCGTGACAAAACGAAATCGCCATGACAATTGTCGATAACCCAACTCACGCCGAAGACCACCATATGCACAAGTCGGGGAGACGGACTAAGTTCGATAAGAAACTACTCCGACAACGAAACCTCTATCGATAGGTGAATGCACAAGACTTGTGATCATCGAGACATCAAAGGAGTTATGTCGATACAACTTGTAGTATGCAAATGTTAGAATAAAACAATCACGGGTGTCGGGGAGACAGTCATGGACCTATGCCGATATGGACCTAGTCATGAAAAATGCATAACTCGAGGGATTTAATGGGGAAAAAATGGTAAAATATGGGCAAAAAATGTTCAAGAAGGCACCTATTTGGAAAATTAAGAATGAAATCATATGTAAAAACATCATATTTTTACAGTTCCAACACCCTCGACAAGCCCTAGTCTCTGAACTGGTGGACAAAAGATAGAAATATTCTCCTTGGCCCAAATCATCAATAATGTGGTACCACAACTAATACTGCACGCCTCTCTGTAGGCCACCTCGTGCAACTGATGATAAAGAAACCCCAATAAACATGGCCCCCATGCAAACACGATCTTGTTCCACCTCATCTTGACGGGCACCTCTCCCCATCTGATAGGAAACCCGTGACGACGATGATCAGGAATAAGTACATCGACAATCAAAGTGCATAGCATTACATCCCATCACACATAGCACTTGGCCATAAACTCCCATCTAATCCCATACCTTCCAATGCCTAGCTACACAACATCGCCAGGCTCATAATACTTTGTCAAATCCTGCAGTCCTTGGGTGTGGATCGTAGACCACTCGCTCCCCATTGATCAGAATCCACAGTATCCTACAAACATCCTCGAGTATGATAGTAGCCTCTCCCATCAGCAAGTTAAATGAACAGTTCTCTGAGTGCCACCTCTTTGTCAATGCTATCAATAGGCCCCTATTTTCCCGTACAATGGGCATATAGGTAACATAGTACAATCCCAACTACATCAGTCACCTACGCTCCCTATCTCATAGCTGATCTCTGAATGCATATGTAGATGGCCTGAACTCGCGCATATAAATAGGTGGTAATCGTTTATGCACATGTAGAAACGAGAGTTAGCACATCATTGAGCATCACTATTATCATCTATTTAATCAAAAGTTTCTAGGAAACTGAGCCTGAATTAAGTCAACCCTGGTCAAAGTCAAATGTGTCATGCCAGGTCAAATGCATCATATCATCAGGCATATGCATCTCGACACGATAATTGCGTCACACAATATCACAGATGTGTCATCCTATAGAACTTGCATCACTCTCTCCATCAATTGCATCATTGTAAAAAAATTGCATTGCATGATCCTATATTTGCACTTCAATTTGGCGATTGTGTCGTGAAACCTGACAGTTGCATTGCAATGCATCAAATGCGTGCAACACGAATGCGATTGCGTCTTACATGAACATAGATGCATCGCGACACATCTGTTGACCTAGGTTTAACACCTAAAAATGCACGAAAAAATGAAAAAATTACAAAGTGGGAATAGGGTACATATTGGTGGCTCTACACCCTCTAGCCGTCGGAAGGTCCGCACTCAAAATTTGCGATGCTCAGTCACTGGAATCACCATCTTCGCACGAGGTCCTCTTTCTCTAAGCTCTCAATTCTCAAAATGCAAAAGTGAAAATGATTTACCTTTTCATCCAAATTCAACTTATTTATAGGGTGAATTTTAGGGTTTTTCTGTAGCTTTATTACTAGAGGCTCATTTAACCACCTTTAACCGACCTTTTGACTGCTTTAAACATTTTAAAATCCAAAACCGATCGTGCCATTGTTTTTCTGGACATCAAATTGACTTATCGAGACACTTTCCAAATTTTTTTAGCGCCAGACCAAAATTTGAAAATTTTCCCGAGGGGGCATAAATACTCCATACCTTCACTGGGGCATATTCTGAACTGAATTTTCTTTGTCATAATGCGACATGTTGCATTATAACAAAGAGAGGCAAAATGTAGACACATAAAATTGACCTAAGCCTGAGAACTTTATTTTCTCCATATTTCTTCTTAACATAATTAAAATATTTAATTATGTCCTATAGTCCAAATTCGACTATTAATTAAATAATTCTAAATTATTTAATTAATTCATAGCTTTTATTCCTCCTGCTATTTAAATAAATAAATTATATTTATTTTATTTAAATGTGTCGCTAATTTCCTAATGTCTTCTTATAATTAAATAAA
>VDFB02340743.1:0-69156 GCA_007258455.2 Sequoia sempervirens | reverse complement strand
GATCCATGTTTTTTCCATCAAAAATATTTGCATCCCAGGGTGTAGGGATGCACAACATGTCTCATATGGCTTCAGCAAAAACAGTAACCCTAAACCTACCATTCTGAATGACCCTTTTTACCTCATCAAATCTCCTTGCACATCCATTGACTAACTCTGGGCATGGATGGATAGTGGGAAACATGAACAATAACAAACCATAGTCTTCGAGCTGAAGTACAAAACCCTCGGTCGGATCACACCTTTCCTTTCTCTGAAACACACCTTCTCTGAGACTTTTAGGATTAGCCAACAACATGGGGTCAAAAACATTGTCGACAATGTCTTGCACTACCTCTATTTTTACAAGCCTATTAACTAGCACCTTCTTACAAAATTCAAAAGGTTTCTCCTACACTATCGGTGCATTAGTGAATGACTTCCACCCAAAAACATTGGCATAGCCAGGTTGTTGAATTGAGGGTGTGGCTTGTCTTCTAGAGGTTGAGGGTTTTGCCATGACTGTATCAAGAAGTTGCAAAGATTTCCTTAGCAAAAATGACCACTTTCCTTTTTCTTGAAAAGGAAAACCTAATTTTTAGTGTAATTACTTATCTTGCTTGTACATGTAGTTAACACTATGCTATTACTATTGGTCCATTAAATGCTACCACCAAGGAAATACGTGTGAACATAAGATCTGTATCCCTTGGGAATGTCAAGAACAACGCTAGCATGGAATTAATACATTCTTTTTGCTTCCTTTACACAAATGAACTTATTGCATCAAAAAGCGCACTTTTCATCATATGAAATGTGCTGAGGTGATACAAGGTACTCTTGAAAAGACTCGCCAATTAATTGGTCATAGTTTTTAGCATGTTAATCCATGTCTTTTCTTACTAGCAGCTGTTTGGCACTGATGATGGTAAAGGACACATGTTAACCATCGGCATATGAGAGCATTTACTCCCAACGCCAAAATTTATTTCTCAAGGCATTCCACCAGATCCTCCGTATGATTTATCTACCTTACTCTATTCTATCTTAAAACTTTCCATTGTCATCTGGCCAAAAATAGACATTATGCTGGTTGATTTTTTCATCTCACCTTTTCTATATATAGCTATGCCACCTTTTGCAACATTCATTTGAACATATAGTGTCTTAAGTTATCTTTCCTTTCACTTATTCGCATTCTGCCATAATTCATTGCTTTACCACAATGTCTACTAGCTTAGGCACTCCCATCTAGATCCTTCCCAGGAGGCTTCAATACTTCTTCATGAGAGAGGTCACTAGTGACTGAATCAAGCATCTAGTGAAGAAATGTGACCTCCTCATCATGACTGTGTTCAAATGGGTCGTCAATGTAGACTTCATTATCGACAAGAACCAGCTCTAGAGCAATTGCAACATGCTTTCCTACTTTGTGGCCTCACTATTGGACCTAAATGTGTCCAAGCCTATGATAATTGAACTGTGCCACAACATGTTTGACACCTCACTAATGGGAGAGCTTGGCGAGATAGTGCAAGTGGCCATCCCTGGTATTGGTATCTTGAGCACTATGGACCTTTGCAGGAACATGAACTTCGACATAGATGTACTCTAGTTTCCCTTCCTTTTTGAGTTTTGCACCATGGACGTTGATATGCACCACTGCTCATCTTAGCCAGTGGCCATTTTTTTGTTGCGGGAGTACGATGTGGAGCGGATTATGGGACTGGCCTTGAGGAAGCACTTCGACTTCCTGGCACTGTAGAGTCGCAATGAGTAGGCCTTGAGCCTATGTCATGGATTTCACTTCCATTGTGTTTTTAGCCCCTTTTTGCACTGTAATAGACAAGGAGAAGAAGAGGAAAAAAGAAAAAGAAGAAGAAGGAAGACCCGATAACGAGCCTTTATGGCTTCCTGGGTGATTACTGGAGAATTTTTCTGATTGTCTTTGCATATTGCCTCCCTTTTGGATCTTTTGTCTCCATAAGTCCTTTTGGGTTTGCTCGAGAGATCCTTATGTTTAAATTTGAGCATCTAGCTTGCATTATATATAAAATTTTCAATAAATATAATACAAGCTTTTACCTCTTTAGTGTTATTCTTCAGTTTCTTTATTCTAAATTTTTTGAAATATTTACAAATTTTTTACACATGATACATGGTTGTTAAATTGTTTCAAATTTCATAGGTTGCCCTAGTTTTGCAGTACGTTCATTGTACTTTAGCTCAAAGTTCCCTTCCTTGAATTCTAGGTTAGAAGTCCTTTTGTCAAACCATCGCTTGACTATTTGTTGTGTTGGTAATTTTTTTAGAACCAAACTTAATCTGTCCTAACCTATGGGCTTGCCATGATTGCATTCTCAGCTAGAGTGACTCAGATTGGCCAACACTTAAGTAGAGTAATTATTACTTTACTTCTTCTCTTCTAACTCTATGAGACCCAAGGTGGGTAATCCAATACATACTTAAAATATTTCACACTTGGTCAAGAGTATTTCACATAGATGCATTGTTCCATGAAAATCACCTTACCAAAAGCTTGACAAACCTCAAATAGAAGTGTTACTTATTTTCAAGGAGTGCACCTTCATACTTAGAGTTGGGAAATTGTAATTTAAAGTATTCTGAATCATTCTTCATCTTGAATCCTAGGTCCAATTCAATACTGGCTCAACTGACTATAACATAAACTAGAAAGATAATTATTGCATCATCTAAGGTAGAAAATGAGTTACAACTGGTAATCAATCAGTAATACAATTTTGACTGAAGCTCAAAAATTAGCAGACCATTAGAGTGTAACTTTTTAACATCTAACTCATTGTGTCTACAAAATATCACGTCCTTACTAAATCCTATATTATTTTCTCACAAATTAATGAGATCGTTTTAGCATTTAATCAATTCATTGAACTAAAGCATAAAAAAAATCCATACATTCTATGCAAATGACAAGACAAATGAAGCTGTCATTAAGAATCTTTATTCATAACTTGGAAGAAAATACATAGGAGAGCAATATTTTGAAACTAAAATTCTTCTTCATTTCTGGTATTTCTTTGTAAAACCATATTTATGATTCATACATAGTATAACTTTCATCTTAGACTTGCTTCTGATACATCTACTAGAGTATCTATTTTCATTCTATTCTGCTATTAGAGTATAGTATCTAATGTGACCGTGTCTAGAGTCAAAATTTTGAACTCTCTCTTTTTCAGCCATGAAATCCCCTTTCTATAAACAAGGGAGCAGCAACCACCTGATTGAATTACAATTTTAATTTCATTTGTGTTCATTTCAAAAACCTAATTCTAACTAACTCCTTGAAGGACTCCCTGGGCGGTTTCATACGTAATCATTTTAGAACAAGGGAGGCAAAAAGCATGTGGAGGATATTAGCCATCATTGTCACAACATTCGTCATTTGGAACAAAAAAATTCGATTAATATCATCTTGAAAACCATCCACATCAGCATGAGAAAGTGAAAGAAAAACTATACACATATGAAGACAAATACCTCCTATGCAAAGACCATGGTGTCATAAAAAACTAAAATAGGAGGTGACCCTATTCAGAGTTGTCGACATCCAAAAATGCCCGACTGCTCCTTTTCCTCGATGCCATTGTAGGTATCACCAACATGTCATCATCAGAACTCCCATATGGCACCAAGGAATGTAGGTATTGGCCATAGTCCAATTCGGTATCAACTTCAGGATTTGAAGGAGAGTCTGAAAGCATGATAGAGATTTGTGCTTACCCAGGCATGTCATGTGAATCTTCTCCTTCTTCCTCCCCTTCTTCATTGGTTTATGCGAAATCCCCAGGATCATGCCACAGTGCCTTTTTCATTTATAGTGATTGATTGTAACTAATTTATTTTATCTTTGCCCTACTCCATCGATGATGTAATCATCCCAGTGATGATCTCTAGCCCCTGGTTCTATGGCTTGACCCTCGATCACATTAATTCTCTCGATATGCCTCTCTAATTCAAACCTTGCTCTTATGAATCTATCCACAATGGGAGATGTTGTGTCAGCACTAGATTTGGACACGTACAACCTGCATAAAAAAAATGCATCACAAAAGATATTTCTCATATGATCATATCACATTAGCAAGAAAAAAAACCCTTTAGAGGACATCTAGATCACTTATCGCTAATTCAAAACCCATGTTCTAAATCAAATCCACGATGAGTGATGAATTTATTACATAAGGCCTTTGTTCATCACTAATTCTCCTCATATATTTTTCAAGCAATTAGCGATGAGAAGATTTACAACTTTCATAATGTCCATCATGTATTGCTAATGTGAGACTTTACGTTGTAAACATATTCGTTTTCAAGCAATATATAGGAAATACCATAACATCGCTCATCGTTGTTCCATGTTTATCCTTTTATGGCCATCCACGATGAGAAATAATAACATGAAGTCAGAAGCATCGATCATCGCTATTACAATTTTGAAGGCTCAAAAGCCATTAGTGATGAGTGATATCAAAGGGAAAACATCAATCCATCGGTCATTGCTAATTCAAAGTGTGAATTTATGAACAAATCAACGATGAGCGATACAACTATGAAGGCCATCGGGACATAAGTGGGAAATTTCTAAGCCCGTGCTCATTAGTTGTTTTAAAATAGGAAACTTCTTTAGGATGACATGAGAATAGTAGGCTAAAGACTTATGAATCATGCAATACAATGGATATAGAAGTTAGGCAATTCAAACCTAGACACGAGAAAAAAGGCCAGTCACATGATAACATTTTATGTGAGTGAAAAGATTCTTTGTGATCGGAAATAGGCAATAGCAGTAAATGACATAATAGAACACCAAGCAATTAAAATGAACAAAACCCTAAACCTCATATAAGAACCCTACAATAGATGTAACAAAAAAATTTAGGTAAAATTTCTTAGGGTTTTAACATGAGCACACTAGAATTTTGCAAAATTTGAAAGTTCCATTAATGGATCTTTTTGGGAATGTTTGTTCCTCAGTGAATAGAGCAAGAATTCAGATCCTTTGGAGAAGCAAACCAAGTGCCTACTCTATTGGGCAACAAAGTCTTTATTTTTTCAACTTTTTAACCTCATTTGGTAGTCATAGGCCACCAAATGGAAAATGGAAGCCAATTCTTACCCCTATCAAACACCAAAATGTTTAAAAAGTTGATCTCTTTTAATCCATACTTGTCTCTATCACACCACAATAATGTGAGTGACTTCATTCTTGCAAAAACATGGGTCAAGCTGCCTTTGAATTTAACTTTACTATCACATGGCAACCAAATGACATAACCCATATCACTACTACTCACTTTTATTTTAGATATTGTCGCAAATGATAGAACATGAGGATGATGAGGAACACTATGTGAAGAGATAGTCTCATCCCGTTTTATCGATTCCCTCAAAATGATTAGGCTCAGAGAAGACATCATCCTTAGGAAACAATGTGCAATCCTTCTGTGTGTCAAGCAAAAAGTGCTCACTTTTGTAACTTATCCAACTAGATTACATCACATGCAAGTTTATCATCATCCCAACAACACAATTTAGTGATATCACCATATGCCTCAATGTCCTAAAAACAAGATTCACCAAAACTCATAATACCTTCATCCACATTCAAATCATAGCAGTCAAAAGAAATGGCAGCATCAAACAGTATTCTCCACTTCATGTTCATGGACAAGGCCATTTGCATTCTTCATATTATCACACAAGAAAACCTTAGATGCACACTCTGATGACTCAAAATCTTCATTTGTAACAAATTCATCATAATGAGTGTTCAAAACAGATTCATCAATGCAAGAAGTATCAAAATCAACATCACCTCATGCTACCTCAACATGACAATCTGAAGCATACTGGTTATGAGGAAAACTATGAGTTGAATATCCAGAAAAGAGATCCTCATATGCATCCATGTGATTGACACAATTACATTCTTCAAGTGAAAACTCATCATAAAGAGCATCATTAGTTGTACTGACATTTGTCTCTACATTTTCACTTTCATGTACAACTATATCAATGCTACCCTCATGCAAACATTCAATGATAACTTCAAAGTCAGTAAAAGAAGTAGAAGAAGGTAAAGAATCAAACAAAACATGAGTTCCTTGTTTATCATTATGAACATATGCATGCTCCTCATAACCATCCACTTGACCCGATCCATTAAAAAAATTGCTTACATACATATCTCCTTCTTTGTTGATACTGTTGCCACAATCAACAAGGCTACCTTCTTCACTATCAAATTGAAAACCATCATTTATCTCTTCACTGCAACTTCTCACACATGATTTCTTTGAATTAAAATCATTGCATACTCGGTCACTTTCATCTGATGCACTGACATTCTCAAAAATACTCTTCAAATCAACAAACTCTTCTATATCATCATAATGAAAGCTTTCATCAATGCTAAACTCACTTGTAGAATTGGCATGACCAATTGTATCATTGCATTGTTGATCACACATGTCTTCTTCAAACAAGATATTCAGTTCATATCCATCATCTTGTTATTGTGAGCCTTCAAAAGTATTATCATCATTTTCCTTGTTGGAACACTTTCCACTTGAAGAAATTAATTCTACCTCTTCCAAGTTGTGAGAGGAATCATAGTCACTAGTCCTGCAAATAGAATTGAAATCATTGTGATCACCTAGACAAGAATACTTTCCAGCTGGTTCCAAACATTCATTTACACAATCATTGATCTCATCATGAAGACATGAAACTTTAGAATCAACCTGATCTTCAACTGTATATTAAAAATCTATAGAAGAGAAAATACTTTCAGTGTCATCAGCATCATTGTAGCCTTCATCTAATATAGAAAATCTGCTCTCTATTTCTACATTTTTAGAGCAGATAGAAGAAACTTCAGATGTTTCATCTATCTGTTCATGACCATTATGGATGCAATACTCATTAGGGTACATTTTTTACATGGGTTTTTAAGAAACAACATCCTCATCACTACATGATGCATCATTCTTGTCTTTTGCTATACCATATGCATCTATTCTATTGAGTCTTTCAAAAGTACCATCACATAATTGAGTTAGGAGATTACTTCCATATTTATCTATCATTTCCTCAATTACAGAAAGCCATTGATATATGCATTTAAGATTAGGAGGCTTCAAATGAGTTGGCATAGTACTCAGACCTTGGTCACAATTCTCATAGAATTAATCAATGCAAAATATCTCATCAGGTCTTTCTGATTCTAGTATAGTCAGAAGAAATTTCATGAATCTATTATGAAAATCATAGATGGATTCATCCTTAAACCTTTCTATATCACATAATGCATCAATAGTTGACATAGGGTCAACCTTATTTTCATATTTCTCTTCAAATACTTCTTGGGTATCCAAATATTTTTCTTTAGATAAGAATTCATCATTCACTTCACCAAAATAATCTATGAACAGTTTCTCAAGTTCTTTCCATGAACATATGGAATTCATTGGTAGTCTAGAAAACCAATATTCAACATCATTTTATAAAGTTCTTACAAAAAAGATCATGGTAGCATCTTCTTCTACTATTTTAAAATATTCCATTACATCAAGAAATGCTTGTACATGTTGTGATGCTAATTCTTCAAAACCTCCTCTAAACGTAGGCAAATATTCATTTATTCTTCTTGGTCCGACCAAATGTGGGTAACCCTAGATTTGACTAAAATCTAGAGGGTGGTATCTTTCATTAGTGAACACTTTCCTTTGAGGACATGACTATGTTCTAGGAATGATATTATAGCTTGTAGAGGGAGAAATAGGACAACAATACACATTTGCAAATAAAATTGTGTTCCCTCTACAACTAATTTTTTTTCAAGATATCTTTTCAGAATATCTTACTTTCTCATTTCCCTTTTCTACTAATACCTCAAAGTATTGGATAAGGGACAATATTAACTAGAACATTTGTTGAAAACCTTCATACAAAGATATTACAATAGAAAAATACATGAGAAATACTACAACCAACTCTTTTGATGATGTCGAACTTATTGTAGAGTAGTCACCTCTTTGAGAGAGGAAAAGATCTTCAAGGAGCAAAAAGCTTCTTCTAGGATCTATGTATTTTCTGAGTTCTCTCCACTAGTATAGCACCAAACTTCAAGAATACATCAGAAAAATTACAGCAATATCCTTCAAGTATGTAGGTCCTTGGATCATTTTGACCCAAAACTACAGATCCACAAATAATATGACTCTTTTCAACTGGTCCCCAATGAAGTTGCAATTTTTGTTGGTGATTCAGATGGGAAAATATGAGTAAATAATTTTTAACCTCCAGTTACAAATAATAGTTCAAGATGTGAATTACTCTTTGATAAGAAAATATACAACCAAATTCTTGAGTACATTCCCCAGCAAATTTTCCATCTCTATTGGTGAGTTTTTTAGAACCAAACATAATCTCAGTCCTAACCTATCAGCTTGCCACAATCCAATTATTAGCTAGGGTAAGGATTGGCCAAAACTTAAGTAGAGTAATTATTACTTTAATTCTTCTCGTTGGGCTCTATGAGACCCAGGGAGGGTAATCCCATACATACACAAAATATTTCATACTTGGTCAAGAGATTTTCACACATATGCACTATTCCATGAAAATCATCTTATCAAAAGCTCAACAAACCTTAGATAGAAGTGTTACTTATTTTCAAGGAGTGCACCTTCATACTTAGAGTTGGGCCATTGTAATTTAACGTATTCTGAATCATTCTTCAACCAGCAGTGCCAGCCAGGGAGAGGACAAGCTAGGAGGTCACAAAGGGCCTCATGATGGATGCTATCCTTGTGGAGGTGATCATAATGCCTCAAATTTTCCACAATAGTCTAAATCATGAAAGGAAGGAAACTACTAGTAGACTCAACATCACTAAATCCATGTTGTTGTGTATAACAAAAAGGCAATGTATCAGGCTTTGCCAATTCAGCTAATGGGTAAGCTTTATGGTCAAACTATCTCTATTTTAATTGATACTGAATCTATTGAATGTTTCATACATCCTAGAGTAATTTCTAAGATACCTATTAGACCTCAATACATAGAAAACTCATGGACAGTCTAGTATGGTAGTTGAGTAGATTAGAGGGTAGATACCTATCTACTTTGTAGCAAGTTAGAGCTTCTAACCGTTCAAATCCACATCAACCTATATGGGGAAACTTTAGGCTCATATGATGTAATTTTGGGGATAAATTGGTTAACTGAGCATAAGTCTATAGTGAACTATGAGTATAACGTAGTTAATTGTCTGGATGATTATAGGGACCCAGTCAATATTTGTGGAATGCGAAGACCCTTAGAGCTTAGATAGTTTTTTGCTATGTAGCTCAAGAAGGCTCATCAAAAGATGTGTGTAGTTTATGTTGTACATATCAGTAACCCTGACAGCAAGGAATCATATTTAGATGACTACCCTACTCTAAAGGAGTTCCAAGATGTATTCCCTGATGAACTCACAAAGTTACCCCCAAAATGAGAATTTGGTCTCTCTATTGACCTTGTAGCAGGAGTTGAGTCTGAATTTAAAGCACCTTATTGGATGACCACCACTGAACTCTATGATTTGAAGGCCTAGTTAATGGAATTATTTAACAAAGGGCTCATTAGACCCAATGTTTCTCCTTGGGGAGGACCAATCATATTTATGAAAAAGAAGGATGGAACCATGCATTTGTGTATAGACTATCTGATGTTGAACAAGGCAACCATTCAAAATCGATATCCACTCCCAACGATCGATGAGTTGTTTGACTAGATGAAGGGAGTGATAGTGTTCTCTAAAATTGATCTTAGGTCAGGGTACCGGTAGTTGAGAATAAAGGAAGAATATATTTCGAAGATTTCTTTTCTAACTTGATATGGGAATTACAAGTTCATCATGGTACCTTTTGGCTTGACTAATGCACTTGCAACCATTATGAACCTCATGAATAGCATGTTCAAAGAATTTTCGGATGAATTTTTCTTAATCTTCATTGACAACATCCTAGTTTACTCTAAGTTCATTGAAGAGAATGATAGGAACTTGAGGATTGTTCTACAATGACTAAGAGAAAATAAACTCCATGGGAAGCTATCTAAGTGTTCATTCTATCAAGACAATTTGCACTATCTAGGCCATATTATTTGAGTTGAAGGAGTCTATGTAGACCTTGAAAAGATAAAGGTGATCATGGAATGGTTGGTTCCTCAGAATATGTTAGAATTTTTTAGCTTCATGGGCCTCACTAGATATTATAGAAATTTTATGCATGGGTTCTCCTAGATTGCATCTACTATTACATCACTTCAAAGAAAGGGAATGTAGTTTGAATGGACTAAGAAATGTGAGTAGGCATTCCAACTCCTAAAGGAGAGGCTCGGGACAGCACCAGTGCTGACCATCCCTAATCCTATTGGAAGGTTCATAGTAATCACAGATGCTTCAAGAGATGGATTGGGAGCAGTATTAATGCAAGATGAACAAGTGGTAGTGTATGAATCAAGGAAGCTTAAGCAACATGAGGTGAACTACACACCACATGATTTGGAATTGGTGGCAATTGTTCATGCCTTACAAATGTGGAGGCATTATATCTTGGGGAAGCCATTTGAACTCAAAAAAAACCACTTGGGATTGAGATACATTTTTACTCAACCTAACGTTAATGCATGATAGAGAAGATGGTTGGAATTCCTTAGCGAGTATGACTTTGGAATTGAGTATTTAAAGGGAAAATAAAACATAGTGGTTGATGATCTTAGTAGACGATTACATTTGACAAACATGATCTTGAAAAGGTATAACTTGAGACAACATGTGACACAACATATGTCAGGGGATGAGCACTATGAGAAAGTGAAGAGTTCCATAGCAAAGAACCCATCAGATCACCGGTTCAATGGGTATCAGATGAAGCTAGATGGAATTTTGAGATAAGAGAGAAGAATGTATATTCCAAACTCTGGAGAGCTAAGGAAGTTGGTTTTAGAAGAGGTTCATAATGCACCTTATTCAGGATACCCCAGAGTATCCAAGATGATTATAGAATTGAGAAATCTTTATTTTTGGCCTAAACTTAAGAAGGATGCAGTGGAGTACACAACCAAATGCTTAGAATTCCATTGATTCAAGGTTGAGCATGCACATACAACCGGGCTATTCTATCCTCATCGAATACCTGAGTATAAATGGCAAGTGATGAGTATGGAATTCATACAGGGGTTTTGTTTGAGAAAGAATGGGCATGATGTTATCTTGGTTGTGATTGGTAAGTTGACTAAGGTTGTGCACTTCATTCTAAGAAACCTTAAGGATAGATCATTGACCATGGCCAATAAATTTTTTCAAGAGATCTTCCATTTGTATGGAATTCCTGAGACTATCATTTCTAATAGAGACACTCAAATGACCTCAAGATTTTGGATGACCCTAAATGTTGCATTGGGAACCAAATTGAATTTCAGCTCAGCTTATCATCATTAGATTGATGGATAGACAGAGGGGGTGAATGAAGTAGTTCAAGATCTCCTCCAAATGTATTATATGGAACAATAGTATAAACGGGAAGAATATTTACCATTGGTAGAGTTTGCTTAAAAACAACTCTCATCACACATCTCTAGGTATGACACTATTTGAATCTCCTTACAGGGAAAAGTGTAGTACACCCATTAATTGGTATAGATTAGAGGGTAGGATCATAATAGTACGAGAAATGCTTTAGGAAATGGAAGAACAAATGAGGGTCATTAAGATAGAACTAAAGGAGGTGGTAGACCAACATAAAATTTATGCCGACAAGAATAGAACTCTTAGACAATTTGTGATAGGGGAAAAAGTTTTCTTAAGAGTCATACCTCATTAAAGTTCTATTTCCTTCGAAAAGTCTTCCATGTTGACCCTAAGATATGTGCAACAAGTTGAAGTCTTGGAAGTGATTAGCCTAGTTTCTTATAAACTAGCTCTACCACTTGCTCTGGCTCTACTTCATAATGTGTTTCGTGTTTCTTTGCTTAAGCCATATCATCTTGATGTAGCTCTTCTACTTGATTGGCAATCCTCGTAGGTACAGGATCTAGAAGTGGTGCTAGTGGAGCCCATTAAAATCTTTGATAGACGCAATGTTAAGTTGCAAAGTAGAGATATCACTCAGTTTAAGGTCCAATGGGACTAGTATTCTGAAAGAAGTACTACTTGGGAGGACGCGGAAGAAATAGAACACTCCTTTCCATATTTTCTTTCTTAAGAAAGAGACTTTGATAATTTTGTTTGAAATTTTTGGATTGAAACATTATGATGTTTTGGTTTGGAACAATTCTATATGATGTTGAAATAGACATATATGCCTAAATTTTGATTAAATAGACATCATGATGATGTCTCTTCCAAGAGGGGAAGGATGCCATAACCCAATTTTATCGCATTTTAATTAGAATATGGTAAATTGAATTATTGAGGAAAATTCAATATGTTGAATTTTTTTTGATAATTTTGAAAAGATTGGAAGAAGTTGACAACCATTAACTATGTGATCCTTTTGAATTATCCTATATATTATTATGATTTGAACATTACTTATGAATTTTGCAAGTGCAAGTGTGTGTAGTTACAGGGTGTCAGGTTGAAGGATGAGAACACGATTGAAATAGGATTGTTTAGCTGAATCGAATGGTAAGCTAGATGGAATCTAGGTGCACACACCACAAATGGCATAATGATTTGCATTTGAAACTTTTTTATATAGAAGAACTTAATTACATGATTTGAATTTCTCTAGTGATTCAAAATCAATGCCTTCTAGAAAACGTAAACCCATGATTTTATGTTTAAATTGTTTAACTTAATTTTGTGTTTTCAGAATTTGGAAGAAAATGATAGTATCTATTCTAAAGTATGATTAAAAAGGATATTAATTTCATTATTTAAAATTAAATAAAATCCCCCTTTTTTAAAAATAAATTGATATACTCGAAATGAAATAAAAGTTATGTTATTTAATTAAATATTAGTATATGAAACACATAAACCTCTTCAAACAAATAATATATATATATACATGTATGTATATATATAAAAATCAAAGAACAAACATAATTCAATGTGTATGAATGCTGAAATATATAAATATATATATATATATATATATACATATTTATATTACTTATCAAATGAATTTGAAAAACCGATATTATCATTATCATACTATTAGAATTTAAAAACACATAATGAGAAAGATCTCATGCAATGGTGGATGCATAAGAAAAATCAAGGCATGTTTCTATTCTAGAGGATTATCATTGACTTAGATAGTCAGTCAACACATGGTTTGGGTTGAAAAATTATGGAAAAAATCCGAAGGAAAGGATTCTCATAATACAGATGTATTTTTGTGATTTTACATTGTATGATGCATTCTTTTATAGTTTCTTCTATTTTGAATTGTTTAGTCTAAGTATTGTGGCGTCAGTTCTATAGAATCAAATGATATTGTTATCGATTTTCCTTATGAAAATTGTATGAATCAAGTTTAATAAATGTTATTGTAAGCATCGCCATGTTGGCCTTTTTCCTTGCCAACTATGTTTTATGCATGTTACACAAAGTCATGATGGTCGATCATATTTTTCACGGTGAGTTTTTGTGGTGTTGCTACCCATGTGTATCTATTGTGTATGTTTATTTTGAACTCAATGCATGACTTAAAATGAAACCTATAAGCCTTTAATGTGGAGAAAAATGACTCTTAAGTCGTCATCACCCTTTACATGTGTTTTCTCTTGTGACTATGTTGGTTTTCCATAGGATCTCAATTTTGGGGGCTTGATCATCACTCTTGATCATTTGTCATCCTATCTTAGTAGCATTGGTACACTTGGACCCCACAATGCAAGTTTTATCTACTAGTGTGAGTTTGAAGCAAGTTCCTCATCTCACCAAAGTGGGGGATAAATGTAATGAATAAAAATGTATCCCTCTATATTTTCAAACTTGATTGGGCCCTCCCTACTAAAATTAGGATTCTTGATTCCTTATTTGAGATTATTTAGCACTTCCTCTACAAGGATAGGTGAGTAGAGAATAATTTGATCGATGTTGGGAAGCTTCCATCACATCCATTGATGCCCATATTTGTAGAAATCTCTGGTGGCCCCCAGGAAGAAATGACTCTAAATGCTTCTACCCTTCAAACAACCATGACAATTGTACAACCATCCATGTATGTATACCCTGCTACGCAACCAAGTGCATTGGGTTCCTCTTCACTATCAACAAACATTAATGACATGAAGAGTCTCATGTGGTAATTTGCTAATGAGTTAGCTCTAATTCAATGATAGCAAGTAGCATCCCTGAAGCAAGCCACACAGACCTATTAAGGAGGAAGTCCATCTTATCAAAAAAATGTGTACCTTGGAGCCTCCAAGGGAGGAGGTCAGCAACCAACATCTATAAACTAGATAGTCCTGATTACAATGTTGCTTCAAGCTATAAAGAGCAGTCCAAGCAAAGATCTAGTCCCAAGCCAGAACAATGTGATGGAGGATGAGAATGAATGGTGCTTCCCATGTAACAATAATCATGTGCCTTGAAATTTCTAGAGGGAACACTTGCAATAGAAAATAGTAGATCAAAGAAGCCAATGCATGTTCTCAAGTAAGGAAGAATATCATTCTTCAAAAATGGAGAATGACCGCTTTAGAGCGCAAACACAAGGAATTTCTTTAGAAAAGGAGTTGGATATTACACTAGACCAAGTGATTTTCTCATGGATGGAGGAAGAGGATTTAATATTCATAAATGTTGCTCTGATGACTAGTGCCCCACAAGTACACTCAGATTACAACACTAGATCTAAGAGAAGGATCACTACAGAATATGTACAACAAGCTCTGTCGTATCCACAACTAAATCAACCATAGATAGAAGAAAAGAAAGCTCTACAAGCCATCACCTGACCTACTTAGCTGTCCCAAACTCCATCGTTTCTAGAAAAAGGAGATAAAAAAAATGTCAATTCTGATCACGTTGGATTGAATCCTGTTGATGACAAGAGACATACTACCATTCAAACCAAAGACCCTACCTATAGAAACACTCAACATGGTCAAAAAATTAGAGAAGGCACCCACTAATGTGTCCCTATGGGATGTAATATCAATTCTTGTACAAAAGATGTTGCTCTACAAAGCGCTAAAAAAAGAGGAACAAATGCCATGAGCGGATGTGGTCCCACTACATGATCAAGTTAAAGATAAAGAGCTCACATCAAAACCCCAACTTTCAAGAGCCACAACTTATATAAATGTTGTAGACAATGCAAAATAGAAAGAGGTAAGCAAGTCGAAGCCCACACCTTTCCTTTTAACACTTATTGGGGGAGATAAGCTTTTGCATAATAACATGATTGATTCTGGAGCTAGTACAACAGTCATACCTAAACAAGTGGTTGATGCCCTGAAACATAAGTATGAGCCCCTTGAAAAAGGAATCATTCAATTAGACAGGAAGAAAGTTCTAACCATCAACCAAATATAGGATGTATCTTTGACCCTCTTTTCATGCCTGAGCCAAATGGTCACACAAGAAGTAATTGTGATAGACATTCCCCCAATCTTCAGAATGTTTCTTTCAAGGGATTTCATGACAAAGCTTGGCAGATATTTAGCACTTGATTGCTCTCACCTAATATTATAGACCAAGCATGGGGCAAAGATTAAGATTCTCTCTGAATCCTTGAAGCTGAAATGCATAATGGATAATGTGTTTATGTGCTTTGAAGCAATTCATACATCATTCTCACAAAGGGAGAAGTATTGTGTAGAAATGTTAGGAGATGAGGAAGACACGAGTGATCAAACCCCTAAAGAAGACATCCTTCTCAACCAATTCATTGATTCTAACCCATATGAATACTTTCATGCTACTAGTTTAGGAACTTATGTGATCTTCAACGATGATCAAGTCTTATAAAAGTTGGTAAAAGGATGAGAATAGAACAATGGTTTAGGTGATAATAGTCTATGGACATTATATTTTCATGGCGCTAAATGCAAAGTCAGTTCTCCCCAATAGGGTTAGAAAACCTTAAGGATTTTTGTTTCTAATTCCCATGCACAAATAATGATGTGGAATAAAAATCCTTAGTCCATAGTTTTCTCCTCATAGAATAGATGGGCGTAAAGTGAATATAGGCATTCTAAGATTTAGAGTTTGTTGTGAGTAAAATTCATGGGCAAGTGACCACCAAAAATATAAGAATGAAGTCGTACAGACATAGGATATGGGATATGATCAAGAAATTTGAGGATTTTAACATATAGATTAACCCACATTCCTAGAATGATGTTTCCAATAAAATGGCTTTGATTGGTGCACAATTTGAATTGATCTCTGATTTAGCAACAAAAAAAAATGTAGTATAGATCATTGTTAGATGAGTGATTCCCGACAATGATCAGAATTGGCAAGTTTTTGAGGACGATGTTCAAATCGCCGCCATTTTATAGAAATCAGTAAAGGCTCCTAACCATTCATAGTCTAAAGTTGGGCCCTTTGAAGGGAAAGTAATCCAATTAAAATGAAATGAGCTTCGTCAAGGTTTAATCTCTCTTGAGACGCTTTTCGAAAATGAGGATGCAATATATAGTAAACAAAGGTTTATTGCATATGGAAAAGATTATGAAGATCTCGATGTTGGATGCAACAGAAAATTAAAAGTTGAAAGGGACATTTCATTGAAGGACAAAGAAATATTAAAAGGGCTATGCTCTAGATGTGACAGGGTCATAGCTTGGACCTATGATGATCTTAGAGGATACAATCTAGGCATAATTCAACATGCTATTGACTTAGTAGAAGGTTTGAAGCCTTTCTGAGAAAAGAAAATGCATGCCAATCCAAATGTAAAAGCATTGATGGCATAAGAGCTCACCAAGTTAATTGAATCAAGGATCATATATCCGATCATGCATTCTACTTGGGTGTTGAATCTTGTGCCATCTCGTAAAAAGAATGGTGATATTTGACTCTGTGTCAATTTCAAGAATTTAAACAAAGACTCGTTGAAAGATCACTACCCTCTTCCATTAATGGACCATATTCAGTAGACTATGGCTAGATAAAAAAAAATTTCTTTGCTCGATGGGTTTTTGAGTTATAACTAGATATATGTAAAAGGAGACCAGCAAAAAATAACGTTCACCACTAAGTGGGTAACGTTTGCATATTCAAAGATGCCCTTCAGACTCTCAAATGTTGGTGTGACTTTTCAACAAATGATTGATATTGCTTTCAAAGGTTTAATTAATCAAATTATTTTAATATATCTGGATGACCTAATAGTATTTTCAAAATCAAACGATGATCACTTTAATCATCTAGAGAAGGTTTTCCAAAAGTGTCAGTAGTTCAGGATTTCCTTAAATACCAAAAAATGTGTTTTTAAGGTACCCCAAGGCAAGGTAATTGGTTTTGTGGTAGCAAAGCAAGGAATAGCAATAAATCCTGAAAGGGTGAAATCTATAATGGTGTTATTGCTACCAGTCAACCAAAAGGGGTTGTAGTCCTTTTTGGGGAAGATTAATTTTCTTATCCAATTCATTTCATACTTTGAAGGCATCGTGAGACCTATTGCACTAATGCTTAAAAAGAATCTAATATTCAAATGGACCCCTGAAGGCAAGATGTGTTTCAAGTAGATAAAGGTAGCCATCTCCATAGCCTTAATGTTAGCTAACCTAGACTTCTCCAAGGATTTCTTACTCTACGTCTATAGCAGCCAGTACATCATCGCTTCAGTGCTCACTCAGAAGGGAAAAGATAATAGTGGGGAGCATCCCATCACATTCCACTCTAGGACTCTCAAAAGATATGAAGACAGGTACAAATTTGTTGAGAAATAGGATTTTTCTATTGTTAAGAGCCTAAAGAAGTTTCAACACCTGATATCAGCCAAAAAAATCACCATTCTTGTCACCCATCCTAGTGTTCCAGAGTATATCATTGAAGGTGAAATAACTGAGAAAAGGGTCAACTGCATCACCAAGATCCTAGAATACGATGTGGATATTAGACCAACCAAGCTAGTTTGGGGAAGAGGTCTATGTGAATACCTTGCACAAGAGTCAAGTTCTTTGGGGAAGGAAGAAATTGGCCAAGTTCATATGAACTAGTTCGAGTCAGACGAATCATGGGTGGTTGACCAAACATGATATATGCAAGAAGTGCAGTATCCAATCAACATTCTGCCTCATAAAAGGAAATACTACTAACTGCAAGGTACTAGGTATGTACTAATTGAGGAAACCTTGTTTAAAAGGAATTATGGTGGTGTCCTGCTTCGATGCTTAAATAAGCCATAGGTCGAGGAAAGAGTTTCTGAGAAAGAATTTCACTTGCGCAGAAGTCTTGAGAATTTGGGCATTACTCCACCAAGAATACTACTTCATGCAATAATGGGAAGAGGTATTACCCAGCCTTTGCTAACCGCCAAGGTGCACCATTTAATTACAAAATTACCTAATATCCAATATTTTGTTGGAAAATAGAAAAATTCTATCATACCTGCTTGATTATATAGAAACCTTTACTCAATAGGAGTTTAGGCCCTTGAAATAATAAATCATGTATCTGGCATGAAGCCAACAGGTGGATACTATTGGCGAGTGACTGTTTCGTATGAGTTGATTTAATGCATTTCTCTGAAATGCTGCAGAGGTGAAATTTGGCAGCTTTCTTGAGGTGGCAGGTTTGGTTCTGAAGACTATCATATCGACGTGTGTTGGATCTTGTTGGGTTTGAGTTGTCATGTTTCCTTTCTCAGGCATGCGGCGTTAAAAAATTCATCAAATTATTACCCTCAAGGAAATGGGCTAGCAAAATCAACCAAAAAAAACCTAATTAGGTTAATCAAGCGCATAGGGTTAGAAAGACAGAGGGAGTGGCACAAACACCTACAAGCCACTCTATGGGATGATAGGATTATACCCAAACAAATCTTGAAAGCTTATCCTTATGAGCTAGTATATAGAAAAGAGGTGGTTTTACTTGTTTCTATAGATATTCCAACATTACAACTGATAATGGCTTTGGAAAACCAAAGAGGTATCATGATGGGTAGGGTTGGAACACGGCCTTAGAAGAAAAATGGGAAAAAGCTTATGAAGCCACGATTGGATTAAGCATTGGTGGTCGTATTGGGGATGTTGGTTGAGAGTTGCGGAGTATAGGTATTTGCTTAAGAATTATGTAGGCATTGACTTTAATCCAAAATTGATGAAACGAAGGAGTTTTTAGAGGAGATTCCTGCAATTTCTACCAATATAAATTATTCTTCAAATTTAATTTAATAAATGATTATTTATTTTCTATTAAAATTACAACTAAGTCGATCGATAGAGGTGATTGAGAAAAACATCTATAACTTTCAAATGGTATCACATTTTTGAATCAAACATGTGTGCATTCTATACTTCACATACTATAGGATCAAAAAAGAAAAAATAAATTTCATGAAGTTTTGATAATGAAGTTAAAGATTGAGTGGAACTTATCACAGAGTTTTATATTTTTTTTAAAGTTTAATAAAAATTCATAATTAATTATTTATTTGGAAAAAATTATAAAAAAAATATGCATCACATCGGACTGAGTCCTCACCACTTATATATAAAATATTATAAAAATTATTATCATTTATTATGGTTAAAATTCAGTTAAGGCAGGCTAGCCTATTTTCTGAAATTTAAGTACTACTGCATTGAAATTTCAAATTTTCACCAAATAGATTTATTTATTTTAAATAAACCTAATAGTTTAGAGAACTACATTCAATTTTCTTCTAAATTCTAATTCACTTACATATTTTTGGAAATAATATAAGATAACATTTGGAATTGCGATCAGAGTTTCCTAACATGCTTGATTTTGTAAATTTTTATACATAAGGGCCTATTTTTCCATGATGATCTACATACTGAATGGTTAAACAATGGTTCAACAAAAAGGCCTCCTACCTAGATTTCTGGGAGGGGATCCTAGTGTTAAAGTACAACAAGCATGCTACAAAACCAAGCCAACATGCAAAATTTGAAGCCCTATGGAAGGGTCCATTCTATATCAGTGCATGCAAGGAAAAGAATGCATATGAGCTAGAAGATACAGAAGGTAATAGTTTGGATAAATGGTAAAAAATATTCATCTGAAATTATTCCATTAAAGTGCACAATTTCCTTTCAAAAAAATTAGAGTTGTGTACCATATGTAAATTATTTTGTAAAATATGGTTTTTTTAGAAAAGTTTCATGAATAAGCTAGGAGAATAACAAAAGAAGAATAAAAAGTGTATTATATATTATATTCATTCAAAAATTTACAATATAGTATGATCCCAAGGCTCCGAGAAGCTAGAAATTTTTTAGAATAAACGCAAAAACTATTACAGTGCAAAAGGGAGAAATGGAGGAGGCATGCTAAAAAAGACAGTGAAATTAAAGCCTCCAGGCCATCGCTACATAGTTAAAATGGCATTTTGTTGGGTTCTTCTTCTTCTTCATCATCTTCTTTTTCTTCTTCTTCTTCTTCTTCTTCTTCTTCTTCTTCTCTTTCTTCTGTGGAAAGGAAATGGTGTCAACACAGCATGGGCAAGCTCAGCATACCAAGCACCTCAATCCTCATTCCCATGACTGTAAACTAGAAATTCAAAATGCTTTTTCCAGTCTAACCCAGGAACATGATCCACACTATTAAACTCCCTTAGGAGGAAGGTAGCCACAGGATGAGACAACAAGCGATATCTCTAGAGATCCATGGTTTGAAAGTTAGTAGGCAGAGGTAGCCAAACCACATCCTCCCCATAGTTGACGTGTCTACGAGGGTCCATGGAATTTGAAATACCAACACCAAGGATGGCCACTTGTACAATTTTATCCAAGGCTTAGATATATCCAAGTCGAGAAGGGAGGCCACAAAGCGGGAGATGACATTGGAGTTACAACGTGGCTAGTTCTCATCCTTCACATAGTCCTTGTCGAGCACCCACTTGAATGCCACCACAATGAGGTGGTCATTCTTCTTCACTAGGAGTTTAATGTGGTCATTGGTAATTTTTCCCGTGAAGGAGTATTGTGGCCTTCATGCCATGTTGAATGGGAGTTCCTAGGCTAGATGACATGATAGCAAATAGACTAAAGCTAGCAGAATGAGATACAATGATGAAGGATTGCTAACTAAAAAGAGCTTTTAAGGTGAATATTTCATTAAGGTATGATAGCTATTTATAGAAAAAGGCATATTGGCAAGCTCAACCAATGGAAAAACCATCATCTGTTGGACGATAGTGAAAAAATATCAAAGCAACCAAAGGGCGAGGGATGAATCATACGAAAAATTCTATCATCATGCCTAGAGAAAGAAATTTGGGTGTTGGGAGTAAATGCTCATGTATGTTGATCACCACCATGTGTCAATTGTTGTCATCAATGCCAACTTGCTTATTTACACAAAAATATGTTGATTAATGCACTAAGTCTTAACAAATTAAATAAGCACTTCTTTTCGAAGTACCTTACACTACTTAAGCATGTTTCCCATGGCTAAAAGCCCACTTTCCAAAAACATAAAACCTATTTGTCAAAGAGTCGGCAAGGAGAATGTACTAATTCCATTCTCATGGAAATTTTAGAATTCCTGAGGGATATGAATCCCAAATCCACACGTATTTCCTTGGTGGCAGCATTTAGTAAGCCAAAGGAAACAATAGTATTTTAATGCATGTACATGGGAAAGAATTGAATGCACCCAAAAGTAGTTTTTCCTAAGTAGAAAAATAGAAGTAGCTATTTCTAAGAGGCTCTTTGCAAATTTTGAATGTACAAAAATGGTAGAATCATGAACTTCTAGAAGAAAGGTTGAACCCTCATCTAAAAAACCTAGTCATGTTGATTTCATTAGGAGAGAGTCATTCACAAATGTACTAGCGCTAAAAGAATAACATTTTTCGCATACTAAGATAGTGCAAGTTGGCGACCATACAAAGAAGGAGGCCATGCTAGATTTTGCAGACAACATTTTTTGACCCATAGGTGGTGGCGAACCCTAAAAGCCTAAGATAAGGGGCTTTTCAAAGAATGATGAAACATGGGGCAGCTAAAGGTTTTGTGTCATGACTTTGGAATTTTGGTTTGCCCCAATTCAAGTTGCCTGCTATACACCCATGCCCAGAGCTAGTAGATGCATGTGCCAGGAGGTTTGACAAAGAAAAAGAGTTGTAGTCAGTGGAAAAATAAGGGTTACAATCAACACAATAGCTATCTAGGATATGTTATGCATCCCTATGGACTCAATTTCCAATAATTTTAACCAAGAAGCTATGAAAGAGTTTTGGAACACCAAAACTAGACAATTGGCCTTTTATGAGGATGCAACCTAGGAGAATCCAAAAGGATGTCAAATCCTCTTCCCTATATCACGTGGGAAATTTAGATAAGATCTTCAAGCCATTTTTACAATTTTGACCTATGTCTACGATCACAATGATGATAGAGGGGTTAGTACTTTTCAAATGGGATTGGACTTTATGTTGAAGAAGGAAAAGAGCTAGAAATATTATGATTTCATAGAAATAATAGTAGAAAAGATGTTGGAATAGCTAAGGAATTTTGACACTGAATGCAAATTCAGGTACTCTTCTTTTCTAGTGCATCTAATTTTACACCAAAACTCTGAGTTCCTTGAGAGGTATGCATCATTGTTTAGGTTTGATGTAAAGGGGTAATACAAGTTAGTTTCAATCTAGACCCATGTTCTTTCAAAGAAATGGGATTATTATTGGTTTGTAGAGCGTTTTATGAGGCTAGTGCACCTAGACTTGTCCCCACAACCTCTAGGAAATTTCCCTCCTAAGGTATTGCAATAGATGAAGACCTCGTAGACTTCGGTGGATTATTTTCTAGGAGATGAATTCACATTCATAAAATTTCATAGTTTCATTAAGGAACCTTTCAGGCTCCCCAAATTTGTGACAAAGGGTTTTTTCTTTGGACGTATGTCGTTAGTTTACTATCATCGATAAAATCTATGGTGTTGGAAGGCACAAGATAGGGCTTTACCCAAATCCTCTTGTCATTGCCAATAGCTAGGTAACATTGATGAAAAGAAGGGTACACTTGGGCCTAGTTCTCACTTGTGACACATGGGATTACAATTCGATAAGGAACCTCTCAACTTTGAAGCATGAGAGTCAGGAGTATTTTGAATCAAGAAGGAACCGAACTTAAGAAATGCCAAAAATATACATTGACTTGGCCCACATACTATTTAATGAGCCACCATGGCTTGAATTTTATGTCAAGACAACACAATATCACCTGAGCCTTTTGATAGATAGTTCCCTAAATACACAGTTAAAGAACCTTGGGTGGTCAACGAGAAAAAGGGCTAACTTATGGAGGCTCTGACATGAAATGAGGTGCTTCAACGCCATGTATGGAGAGCTCCAGCCATATGATGAAAAGTTTGATGAAAATTATGATAAAAGGTTGACATTGAGGATAGTAATCCTAAGACTAATAAGGATATTGAACAAGAAGAGCTTTAGCTCTATACTTCCTAGCCTTATGAGCTAGAAAAAATAAAAGGATCTAAGCACAAGGACTCATAGGTCACATCCTTTTCCAGTGCCAAAAGAAAAGGAAAAAGAACCCGAAAATCCCCAAAGAGGTCCGCTATGGTTACTAAAATCTAGGTTTCATCTACATCGGCTGCCAAGCGATCATAATTTGGCTATTCCTCTCACACAAAAAAGGAGATGAGTCCAAGACCTAGATGGACCCAATGCATTAGCCCTGGGAGAAGAAGTGGAGTCTGCTCTGCCAAGATATTCGGCTTCGATGGCCCAGGTAAGTTTTTCTCCCCCTCTTCTTTCAATTTCTACATCTTTGGTTGTTCCTCCACGCCCTTCTACTAAAAAGAGTCTGTCTACGGATTCTATTTTTTTTGTCCTAAATGAACCCCCTGCCATATTCAACAATGATCCCCATGAGGAAACCTTGCATGTCGAGCGAGCATCATCCAAGTCAGTCACAATTGATTCTTTAATCTCCCTATCAAGGTCCCCCGTTGAAAAGGCTGAAGCATCCATATTACCAATTTCACCGAATCCATCTACTTCTAGGTGAACGTCACTTTTTCCTCCCACTTCTCCTTTAACTCTAATGAGTATTCCTATTCTACAGTCCCCATATGGTATCCCACTATTTTTAATGATAATGCTCCCCTTCACCTCTCCACAATCCCATACAACTGAGGCTTCTCCTTCCATCACCCTATTCAGTATCCCTCTACATGTTTCCATTGTTTCATAGAGCATCAATAACCAATAGAGTTTCTCAGGTCATGTCAACACAACAAAGCAAGATTGGCAGGCCCAAAAGTAGAAGTGACATTAAAAACACAGCACAACCAACTACTAAAAAGATTAAGGCTTGATTCAATGAAGAGAAGAACTCTCTATTGATTGCTACCATGAAGTCGCTGATATCCAAGCCAGAGGGAGAAATGTAGATGGAGGATTATAACATCAGGGCTATGGGATTGGACTTAAATGAAACTCGCCTATGCGACAAGGTGGTTTTGGCTAAGACCACCTAGAAAGTGGTCTATACTGATTATGAGACGTTGGACATGAAATTAAAGAAGCGTGAGGCTAAGTTGGTAAATGTAAAGGGCACAATGAGTATGTTGTAGGGTGAAATCAAGGGAAAATATGTTGATATGGCTCACATAAGAAAAATACAAGATCAACAAGGAGAAGCAACTAAGTTACTTGAGGAGGCCCAAAGTGAACATATCCAACTTTATGATGAGATTGAAAAGTTAAGGGTTGAACTTGCTGCTGAGTGCCAAACAAATACAAAGTACCAACATATTCAAGAAAACATGCAGAAAGTGTTGGACAGTGTTTGATCTTAGGCTTCTGACAATCTACAAAACATCAAAGAGAAGATAGAGAGGGTGAAGCGGGAGATCGAGTCCACTTTGTTGGCTTGCGATCAAGAGGTTAGAAGTTTGAGCTCCAAACTAACAAACACCCTCTAGGAGAAGAATTAGATGGAGGAGAATATAAGGGCAAGAAAAGCTCTATTCGATCAGGAATTAGCTATTGTGCAAGGATCTAGGACCCTGCTGATATTGAAAATATTCATATCAATGCATTGGGAAAGAATCACATTTTTGGTTTCCATTCTCAAATAAGTCCTACAATTTCTAAGGGATACTCGAGAATTAAACAAGAAGGGTGGCCCAATGGCCGACCAAATTCTATAAATTTATGCTCTCCAGGTTACAAAGTCAGAAAACCTAATTTCAAGGTTATATAAGGCCACTAAAGAAGCTTTAAGAGGAATATAAATTTTGGATTGGAGTGTCACCTCAAGTAAAGCAAGTGAATTCATTAATTGCTACAAGGTCACAAAAAAAAGCGAAGAATGCCAAGCATTGTTGAATAAGAGGGTTGATAAAATCAAAAAGGATTTCAATGTTCTACTTAATTTTGGATTTCCTTCCCTTTTCTCACCAGATGGAGAGGCACTATCAGTCGAATAGATCACAGATGCAATTAGAAACAATGTCTGGACTATAAGCCAATCACCCATTGTTGATGAAATTGAGAAGGAAATTCTTCCTCTTTCTCAGCTCTATTACCACCTTGGGGCTATTTCATCAAGATAGCGGTTGTTTCTTTTAAGTAAGTTTTTGAGTTGGATCAAGCATACGAGATCCTCCACACTCTCATCTGAACCACTGATTTGGATTGGGAAGTACAACACTCTACTTTCCTAAAACTCCAAGAGTTTCTAGAGATCTAGGTTTATGCCTCCACAAGTGAAGGCCCCCTCCGAGTCGCTAGAACTATAAAGCATTTTTTTCTTTTTAAAAATATTTTTAGTTTTTTGTCTTTTACCTTTTCTTAGCTTCAGGAAGAGTTTGCGCTTAATGAAAAGAAGACTACTCTAGAAAGAGTGCAATGTGCCACATGGTGGCTACATGACTTTTATATATCACTTTTCTCTTTGGGCATGAGCTAAGACATGTGTCAGCTTGGTGGGGTTTTTCTCCAAAGCCAGTCTCTTAGTTTTGAGATTGCCTGCCTACTTGACATATCATCTATTCATCTAAGCAATTGTTATTTTTGCGGAAGGGTCTCTTTGGGTAGAGTTTGTCAGAATGTGGTGGGTGTCTTGTCTTTATGATGGAACCTTTGAGTCAGTGCTATCAATTTGTATGATTGATCAACTAGATCTTTTCTGAACTGTGTTAAAATCCAATTATTTTTAGATTGCAATATTTGCTAAATATCTAAGTCATTAATAAAGTAGTTGGGACTTAATGAGAAAACATTTCTATGATATAATAAAGATCTAGGATTGGATCATGGGCTATCTGGTTTAGGAATCTAGTAGTTTTTGTTTCCAGAATGTTGGTGGCAGTGTTCTCTTCCTTCCTTCGACTATAAATAGGGGTCAAAAACATATGCAAAAAAAAAGAGTATTTCAAAGGTTTTTCTTTAGTTTTAAAGATATTTTCAGAAGTTGAAAGTTTTACAGAGCACTACTATTCCTTGGTATGTTATATTTTTAAACTCAAACTATTATTAGATTGGCATCGACCTTTTTTTCTAGTTCATTTGATATTAAATTTTGATCCATTTACAAGAAATCTTTGAAACTGTGTATGCTATGGCCTTTCTCAAGTTCCTTCTTTATATTTTTGTTCATGTTAAAAGCATTGTCTCAAGCTTACTTTGATAGTTTGGGTAGCTAATTTTCATGTTGTAAGCTTTTATGTTGAAATGCTATCTATCAAAAATTAGATTATGTCTGTTGAACTTTTCCATTTTTTTAAGGGGTGTTATTTCTCATATTATGCCATAAAAGGCATAAGGGCTTCTGCAATTTCTAGATATTTCTATTATATTTTGGAGCTTTCTTATGTTTGATCATACCTTATTGAGTGCTTCCCACAGGGAGAATTGAAAGACTGCACTGTGCTTTTACTTAGCCTTTTTTGTTCCTTCTCTTCCCAACAATGAAGGGTTTGTGGTATTCTATGTCTATTATATCATTCCTAGGAAATAAGTGAGGTGAGGCACAAATTAGTCCTCCTTTCAATAAATTTCCCATAAGCCTATCTGAGAGGCACAAAATTTGATGATGAATAGGGTCAAAGTCATGCTTCCCTGAGTTAGGTTTTAGAATTCTATCACTTTCTTTTTGAAAAAGAGCTGTGGTATCCATCTCTTCATAAAATATTGGAGGAAGAGTTCCCAAGTGATCTCACAAGGCTAAAGCTTCCTTTCTATCTTTTCATTGTCCCACCATGTAGCTTGTTCTCTTGAAAGCTAATACATAGCCCATGTAGCTTTAATATGGTTGGATAGGTTACAAAGCCCAAAATATTTCTCCATATCAATGATCCATTCATTAGCTCCTTCTTTGATGGCTTTTCCTTCAAGCTTAGGCAGTCCTACTCTTTTGAAATCATTTCCTAGTTCTTTCTCAATTCAACCTCGAGGTCCTTTTCCATACATACCACTCAGACCTCATGTTCTATGTGGCCCATAAGAGCCTCTTGCCTATTCAAAAGTTCTAGAATTTGTTATAGCCTTTTTTTTGCACCATTGTCCAACCCACTACCACTTGCTTCTTGTCTAGTGGTCACCATACTAACTCACACCCAACCTACATCACATTTCACAACTACCATAACTTAACATAGGGATCTACAAGTAAACATTCTTATTCACATAACATTTCATACACATGTATATACTACTCATTCATTAAATATATACACATTCTTTTACAGTAAAACATGTTTTTGAGTTCTTCACTTGAACACACAAAAAAATTATCTTGCTTTATTTATATTAAGTATGGGTCACATGGTCCCTTATATATATAAGTGTCTTCTTTACACTAGTCAATTTTCTCATTCTTAGAGGGAGGACACTCCTCTAGGTCCTTGTCAGAATTTACATCATTTTTCTTAGAAAAGGAGGGTTGAGCATGCAGGATCTCCTTTTCCTCCTTGGTTAATAAGGGTGCATTTGGTCCACACCCTAGAGGTCAATCTCTGATTATGGATAACTTCTTAATCTTAGGAGTTCACTTCGAATCCTCAATCTTCTTGCCCCTCTCCAACTTAAGCCAAGTGAGGGATTGAGCCAAAGTCTCATCATCAAGAATCTCAGGTTGAACCTCAATTTTGGTCTTCTCCTCAACTACGTCTTTCTTGTTAGAGGTCCTAACAGTCTTCCCTTTCTTTCTTCTTGACTTAGACCTTCCCATACTTGCATTCAATCTAGGTTTGGTCAATCTTCAAGATAACTCAAATTTGGTCAAAGGGTCAACTATCCCCTAGTCATGGTCATTGTGGACTCAAAAGGCATAGAGTTGAACCCTAAGCTCTAGTACCAAATCTAATAACCTATTCTAATTATTACTTAAATACTAATTGCAAATGATATTATGAATATTGAATTTTAAAAATACATAACTTAATCAACTATTTTCCTTCATAGCAACACATGTCCAAGTAAAATGAGTTAGAATATGTATTCATTTCAAAATTTCAATTACAATATCCAAGTTGACTTGGTTCATTTGGCCACTAAGTCAATACAAAATACAAATTTTATCAAGGTTACATCATAATCCTTTGATAACTTGAAAAATTCTAAGGTTTCCTTTTGATGCTTGCCTCCATTGGTGGATGAGAACATGGCTAAGGCACTTCACCGCCCAACCATGAAGCTTATGCTTCCCCAGAATTCTTCCTACTTGAAGAATACCTGACCCTACATGGAAAGTATAGCAAGAGAAAAATCTACAAGGTGGAATCTGGTGCATGTCCAAACATCAACATGCATCTTTATTTATGGTTAGAAAAATGCAAGATCTATGCTAGGAATGGCAGATAGAGTCATCACATAAAAGTCCATACATACATAATGGGATAATTGCTTGACGAAGGATTCAAATAAAGTTGCAACAACAAAGATAGGTTTATGATAAAGAAAAACAGGCTATACCCTCTATACTCCATTTTGACATCGGTCTTGGAAGGTAACTTTCAACAACACGAGTATATATTCCTTAGTAACTATCTACCGTCTAGCATCATCTACCTTGAGGTACTCTAGTCTACTTAGGTGTTTCTATTCTACTAACATTGAGATTATTCTTTATCACGTCAACAGAAAAGTAATTCAATATGCTATATTCAACAACTTGATAAATTCAAAAGGATAAATCAAATGGTTCTATTCATTCCATTATCTATCAAGTTCATACTTTAACTTGTGACATAATTACATTTAATGGCTTCTGCAACTTCATATTTAACACAAATCAATATACTTTATAGAAGGAAATGAATAAATTAAGTAACAAAAGAAGTTATGTCACATGTATGTGCATGTACATAGATGAAGGTCTATGTGCATACACATATATGTGCCAATTTTAGTTATTATATTTGTGCATACATTCTAAAATAAATACCATTATATAATAGATTGCTACAGATTGTCACATACATGTGCCAATTTTAGTTATTATATAATAGATTGCTACATATTGTCACATCGAAAATATACTGATTGACATCGTGCATTCGATCTTGACTTACTAACATCATCTCTTCCTAAATGATCCCTCAGTCTAACCGTTTAATCAAATTCCTATATCTAATTAAATTCATCAATGATCATCTCTTAATTAAATAAATCATTTTGTCTAATTAAGCCACTTTCTCTTGTTAATTAAATCAATCCATCTGATCTAATTATCCCTATTTAATTAAATAATCAATTTATTTGATTAAATCTCTAATGTCTATCCATTAAATTAAATAAATTAAAACCTTATTTGATTTAATCTAACACCATCCCTTTTAATTAAATAAATCAAAATCTTTATTAGCCTCTTATCATATTCCTCTCTTATCTGATTTAAATAAATCCATAAATCTAAGTCAAATAAGTCACATCAGCTAATCTCCTATTAAATTAATTAATCATTGATTAATTTAATCTAATATCATGTCACATACTCTAGATAATTCAAGTTGCACATGAAAATATATTTAATTCATTTATTAAATCTCTATTTTCCTCACAAGGCATATTTTGGAATATTCCCTCAATTTGAATTCAAAAATTCCAAGTCAACATGTACATCCAACAAGGCATTTAAAACCTCTTACATGTCCTTTTCCTTGAGCCAAGTGGCATTTATTGCATTTTCCCTTCCCTCTTACATGTCATTTCAACAAATTTGAATTTCAAATATTGGCATTTATTGGCACAAACCCCAAATCTTGCACAACCATCATCTATTCATAGCTTGAAAAATGGCACCATATCATTGGATGAATGTTAGTCCCACATTGCTCAAATTTGGGCATTCATCCATCTTGAAATCCTATAAATGAAGAGCTCCTCTTCTCATTTTATCATCAACTTGAGTAAACTTACTATACTCAAATTTAGAGCAATCTTCATTCATCAATCTTGAGTTCTTAGCTAGGTTATTGCAGATTTTGGCTTGGAGCTTTCATCAATCTTCATCAAAGTGGATCACTCTTCATCATCAATCAACAAAGCTTGCATAGGAGTTGGGAAAGGGCCAATTTCCACATCAAATTGGCACCAACTCCCCCATAAGATCAAGAGTTTGCATGTTCTTAATAGGATTTAGTTTGTTTTTCATCTTCTTTCATTGTGTTCTTGTTTTATTCCTATTTTGAGCATAGTTAAATGGTTTTTATGGGGAATCTTGGTCTTAACTTGCATTTCAATCTTCTAATATGTTTGTTTGTTGTGTTTTGCAGGTATTAGGATTTAGGTTCACACTTTCCATAGAGGGAATGATGAACGATTTTAAAATCATTACCCATAAACAATATTTTGGCTATCAGTTTCAACCAAATAGTCATGAAAATGGCTAGTGAAACATGTATGCAAGACATAAATGAAAAGAGGGACAATTTCACATAACATACAATGCATAACATAATTGGCTATTGTGCCAATAGGGAGACTATGCTCAGTTCTTGTGCATGCAAGGGTTGGCCAATAGGGCCCATTCAACAAGACAACAAAAATTATCACATTCATGCAAAGACTTCCTGGCATCACTTGTATGTAAATGGACTTTCAATGGTTTAACACAATTTCAAATGAAATCAACAATATGAAGGAAATGCAAGTTTTATGAATAGACTATACTACAAAATCAAACAAATACAAAAGCCATTTATTTACCTATGATTTGTGGGATTTTTCCTTGAATTTTTTCCTCCTTCATAGTTGGTTGATTCTCTTGCCTTATTTCTCCTCAATCCTCGTCACCATAGTCAATATTCTCCTGGATTTTCTAGTAAGTAATTCATATTACCAAAATGGTAACCTATCCTCCCTTACTCATTCGCTCCATTAAGGGTCCATTTCACTTCATTATTACCATCAATTAGCCATCCAATACTACATTTGAATATCTTAGCCTTCAATTCGATTGTAGACCACTCTTTCATAATATCTTCTTTATGACATTTCTTTAAAATATTTATTTTCTTTACAACTGTTATTTGAATTCAATAATAATATTTGATAAATTTGATCCCATATTCTTTTTATAAGGAATATATATACATTTGTATATGTATGCATATATATATATATACATATATATACATATATCACTATTTTATTTGATAATAATATAGTGTTCAATCACTTATTAAATAAAGAATGAACTATTTATTTCAACCAAACAATAACTTCTAAATGAAATTGTTTTCTTATCCTTTAATCATGCCTTCTTAAATACATACATACATGTTTAACCATGCTATCATTTTCTTTTAAATTTCAAAAACACAAGATCAAAGTAGACAATTGAATAAGAAATCACATGTATAAAATTCCACAAGCCTATTTATTTTCAATCATTGAATCATTTCAAATCAGATCAATATAATCTTCTATCTGAAATTTTATGTAGATATCATGTTGTTTAGTGGTGTGTGCACCCACATTCCATCAAGCTTACCATTCAATCTGGCTAAATGATCCTACCTCAACCGTGTTCTCGTCCTTCAACCTATTTCTTGCATTTATGCACACTTTCACTTGCACAATTCATCAATAACATTCAATCATGATAATGTATACGATAATTCAAAAGATCACATAGTCAAAGGATGGATAAATTCTTTCAAATATTTCAAGATATCAATTTTATCATTCAACATATTGAATTTCTATAATTGTTAAATTTAACATATTATAATTTAAATGCAATAAAAATTGGGATATGACACTAGAAAATTATTTCCAAGAGAATCATTCTACAAATAAAATTACTAGATACAAAGATGAAGGTGTGTTGACCAAGAGAAAATTTGTAAGAACTAGTGAGGAATAAAATTTGTGTTTGTTGTCAAAAATGAGCCCAAGAACATTGCTAATGCTAGTAAAGATGATAATTAGATAAAGGAAATGGAGGAAGAACTTATTCAAATAAAAAAGAATCAGACTTCGGAATTGGTTCCTAGACCTACTCATAAAAATGTTATTCAAACTAAGTTTGTGTTCTAGAATAAAATGAATGAAGATGGTGAAATTGTAATGAATAAAGCTAGATTAGTTTGGAAGGGCTATTCACAAGTTGAAGTTATTGATTTTGAGGAGTATTTTGGTCCAATAGTGAAAATAGAAGCAAAAAGGATGTTTCTTTCTCTTTCTACACATAGGAACTTCATAGTATATTAAATGGATGCCAAATCAAATATTTTGAATGGTGATCTAGAAGAAGAGGTATAGATTAAGAAAGCAGATGGTTTCCGTTTATCAGAAGATCTAGATATGGTGTGCAAACTCAAGAAAGCCTTGTATTGTGATCTTAAGCAATCTCCCAAATCTGGGTATCCTAGATTGGATAAGTATCTACTCCAACAAGGATTCAAGAAAAGTAATGCATATAGTCATCTATAAATTAAGGTTCAAGAAGACAAGTTATTTAGGATGGTTGTATATGTTGATGACATCATCTTTGGTTGAGATGATAATATGTGTAAAAATTTTGGAGAAGAGATGCAAAAATAATTTGAGATATCAATGATTTGTGAGTTATCCTTCCTCAGGCTTCAAATTATTTAATAGGATGATGGTATCTTCATTTCTCAAGCCAAATATGTCAATGAGATGTTGAATAACTTTTGTGTGGAATATTCAAAAATCAGTGGGTACTCCTATTGTGACTAGTTGCCACTTGAGGAAATTTGATGAGTGTTCAAAAGTTTATCAAACTCTTTATAGGTCTATGATTGGAGGTTGGTTTCTATATTTCAAGATAATCCTAAGCAATCTCATGAAAAGGTAGAGAAATATTCAAATACTTAAAAGGAACTATAGATTATGGTTTATGGTATAAAAAGTATAATAACTTCTCATGAGTGGCTATACTAATGTTGATTGGGTATTTTGTGTGGATGAATGAAGAAGTACAAGTGGAAGTGCATTATTTTTTGGAGATAGATTGGTCTCTTGGTTTAAGGAAAAGAAGGACTCAGGGTCCTTATCCACAACAAAATTTAAATACATTGATGTGACATCTTGTTGCACCCAAGTGCTTTGGACGAAGTAGATCTTGAAGGATGTGAAAGTGGTTTATGATGAACCTATTACTACAGTGAATGATTACACTAGTGCTATTAACATTTCCTAGAATCCAGTAATGCATTCAAGAACCAAACATGTTTCTATTTGGTATCATTTTCTAAGGGAGAAGGTTGCAGAGTATGAAGTCAAAATGAAGTATGTTCCTACCATGAACCTTGGACCAAATTTTAGGTCTCCTCACAATGACACTTTCAAAGGATACTTTTGAGTATGTCTAGAAAAAGCTGGGATTTATTGCCCCTCCTTGTTCTAACTAGATGCATAGATGGTGAATCTTTCTAGGGGTGAAATTAAATCTTATCTTTTTCTCCTAGATTGATGTATGCTACCACCCAAGGGGAGATGGTAGTAAGGGATATTTTGGTACAGGTGTGTAGATATTGTGCATATATGAAGAAGAAGTGTTGTTGGTAAGAGGGGGAGTTTGTGGTGCTATTTTCATTGAAGATCTTTGCTCCTTTATCAAGAATTCAAAGAATATGTTGTTTCCCTCTACATATAGGCATGTGATACCCTTTTTCCTTGATGTCAAAGGGAGAGAGTGAGTAGTTGTGTTGTCATCAATTCCAAATGGGGAGATTATTGGTAGTTGTTGTCATTGATGTCAACATTTGAGTAGACTATTGAAATTTGTTGGAACTCATGTTAACATTGATTATTGGTTGTCTTTGGTGTCAACACTTGAGGAAGATTGTTATATGTTTGGTAGTGGTTGATGAGATTCTTATCAGTGGCTAATGAAAACACTAGATGAATTGTTTGCGGTTTTCATTATTTCCTACGCTTGAGAAGTAAGGAAGATTGTTGGAATTTTATGTCCTTGATGTCAAGTACATTGTGAGAGATTTTGTTTCCATTTCCATTAAATATTTTTGCTCCTTTGTCCTGAAGCTAGAGAATATGTTGATTCCCTCTACATACAGGTATGTGTATCCCTTTTTCATTCATGTAAAAGTGGGATAGTGAGCAAGTGTGTTTCAATGAATGCCAAAGGGGGAGATTGTTGGAACTTTTTGGCACTCTTGTCAACACTTGACAAGACTATTGGCATTTTTTGTCACTGATGCTAATATTAATTCTTGGTTATCCTTGGTGTCAATACATGATGAAGATAGTTAAATGGTTTGTAGTAGTTGATGACCTTGTTGTAAGTGCCTTATGAAAACACTTAATGAATTATTTCTAGTTTTCATTGTTTCCTATACTTGAGAAGTGAGGAAGATTGATGGAATTTGATGTCCCTAATGTTAAGTACTTGGTGAGAGATTATGTTACTATTTCCATTGAAGATCTTAGCTCCTTTGTCCTAAAGCTCGATAATATGTTCTTTACTTCTAAATACATGTATGTGTCGCCCTTTCTCCTTGATGTCAAAGGGGAGAGTGAGTAGGTGTGTTGATGGCAATGTCAATGGGAGAGACTCTTAGAATCTTTTTTCATTGATGTTGATACTTGAGGAGAATGTTAGCATTTATTGTCATTGATGTCAACATTGATTGTTGGTTGTACTTCATGTCAACACACAATAAAGATTGTTATATGTTTGGTAGTGGTTTGTGAGCTTGTTGTCAGTGGTTGATGAAAACACTTGAATTTTTTGTGGTTTTCATTGTTTCCTGAACTTGAGAAGTGTGGAATATTTTTGGTATTTGGTTTTCCTGATGTCAAGTAGTTTGTGAGAGATTGTATTGCTATCTCCATTGAATATATTTGCTCCTTTTTCTTGAAGTCAGAGAATATTTTGTTTCCATCTACATATAGGTATGTGTTTCCCTTTGTTTTTTATGTCAAAGGGGGAGAGTGAGTAGGTTTGTTTCCATGAATGCCAAAGGGGGATATTGTTGATAGTTGTTGTCAATAATTTCAACTCTTGAGGAGACTATTGGAATTTTTTATCATTGATGTCATCATTGATTGTTGGTGGTGTTTGGTGACAACACTTGATGAAGATTGTTATATGTTTGGAAGTGGTTGATGATCTATTTTTCAATGGCTGATGAGAATGCTTGATGAATTTTTTGTGATTCTCATTGTTCCCTACACTTGAAAAGTGAGGAATATTGTTGGCATTTCATGTCCTTGATATCAAGTACTTGGTGAGAGATTATGCTACTATTTCAATTGAATATATTTTCTCCTTTGTCTTTAATTCAAAGAATATGTTTTTTCCCTCTACATACAAGCATGTACAACCCTTTTTCCTTGACATTAAAGGGGAAGAGTGATAAAGTGTATTTCCATCAATGCTAAAGAGTGAGATTGTTGGAAGTTGTTTTCATTGATGTCAACACTTGAGGAGACTTTCAAAATTTCCTGTCATTAATTTCAACATTGATTGTTGGTTGTCTTTAGTATTAACACTTCATAAAGATTATTATATGTTTTAAAGTGGGATGATCTTGTTGTTAGTGGCTAAGTAAAAGAATTGATGAATTGCTTATGGTTATCATTGTTTCTTGTACTTGAGAAGTGATGAATATTGTTGGATTTTATGTCCTTGATATCAAGTACTTGATGAGAGATTATGCTTTATTTCCATTGAATATCTTTGCTTCTTTTTCTTGAAGTCAAAGAATATGTTGTTGCCCTCTACATACAAGTATGGGCTACCATTTTTCCTTGATGTCAAAGGGGAGAGTGAGAAGGCATGTTACCATCAATTCAAAGGGGGAGATTGTTGTCAATTGTTGTCATTGATGTCAAAACTTGAGGAAAATTTTGGAATTTCTTGTCATTGATGTCAACATTGATTGTTGGTTTTCTTTTTCATCAACACATCATCAATATTGTTATATGTTTGGAAGTGGTTGATGAGCTTTTTTTCAGTGGCTGATGAAAACACTTGATGAATTTTTTATGGTTTTCATTGTTGCCTGCACTTGAGAAGTGAGGAAGATTGTTGGTATTTGGTGTTCGTGATGTCAAGTACTTGGTGAGAGATTGTGTTGCTATCTCCATTGAATATCTTTTCTCCTTTTCCTAAAGTTAGAGAATATTTTGTTTCCCTCTATATATATGTATGTGTTACCCTTTTTCCTTGATGTCAAAGGGGGAGAGTGAGCAAGTGTTTTTCCATCAATGCCAAAGGGGGGATTATTGGAAATTGTTGTCGTTAATTTCAACACTTGAGCAGACTATTGGAATTTTCTATCATTGATGTCAACATTGATTGATGTTTGTATTTGTTGTAAAAACTTGATGAAGATTATATGTTTGGCAGTGGTTGATGAGCTTGTTGTCAATGGCCGGTGACAACACCTGATGAGTTTTTTGTGGTTGTAATTGTTTCCTAGACTTGAGAAGTGAGGAAGATTATAGGAATTTGATGTCCCTAATTTCAAGTACTTGGTGAGATATTTTTATACTTTTTATTTCTTAGCATTGGTTGTCATTGTTGATAACATTAAGGTTGGGTTAAAATTGATATATGGAGATAATTTTTGAAGTTCATGATCACATGTTATGCCTTATTTGTTGAAGTTCATGGTTGGATGTCATGTATTATCTAAGAGGTATTTAGGATGATTTCTATTAGTAGAGTTGGTTTTAAAATGATATATTAAGATGAGGATTAGAAGAATTAAGATGGGGACTAGAAGCATTACAAATATTGGTGATAGTGGACAGATATTGTTGAAGGTATATAGTATGTATTATGCTCTCTCCTAGTGTTCTTGATGAAGCATGTGCTTCTAGAAGAAATATTTGACCTCTGTAAGTTGCTTTAGTGGTTTTATTCCTAGAAGTTGCATTGAAGTTTCTATTAAAGAATGCTCTAGAATCCTTTATAGTATAAGATATGGTACTACAGTTTGGGATTCAAATTTAGTGTTATGTGGATGTTACACTCCTATCTTGTTAGGTCACTAGTATCACCAAGGATATGTCTGTGAATTGAAAAAGGTTGGCAATGTTGTTAATTGTTTGGATTGGTCTGAGAAATGCTCTACATTTCTTCACATTAATGTCTTTGCTCATGTAGCTTGGTGAATGTTCTCTTAGTATATGTGCAATGTCTCAGTTCCAATATCATGTGTTGAAATGATCCATAGATTGATCTATTAATGTTATATCTTTTGATTATGTTTTTTGTGCTTCCAAAATTAAGCATTTGTTCCTTCTTTGATTGTTTTAGTTGTTGGTGGAATTATAGTATGAAAGAAGTGGTTGAAAGTGTTGTTGGATGTTCATTGAACAACCCAATGTGATTTGCATGGTCTCATTTGGCCTCTTTGGTGTTGCATTATGCCTTGTGTTGGATTTCTAGGTTATCTATAAATATACATGGCTAACCTATACAAGTGTGTTCCAATGTGTGAATTGTTTTGAATCAAATCAGAAAATGTAATAGGTTTGTTTTTGGTCCTCTCTATCCTCAATATAGGACCACATTATGTTTTGGTGGATGACTTGTTGAATTCATTGTATATCTTCTTGTTGGAAAAACTAATTGAAGTTTTGAAGTGTTGCAGTGGATAAAAATGTAAGAAATTTTTGGATGCAAAAGAGTGGAAAAGCATACAAGTGTGTGAACAAAAAATGGTGGATTTTATTCGAAGGTCTCATAGAATAAGCGGAAAAGTGTGTATGATAAAAATCATATGTACTATAATGCCTCAACAAATAGAATTTTATGTTGACAAGTTTTGCAATCTTTCTCTAAATCATTGTATCCTACTCTAACATAATGAATATTATTAGGTTCTTGTATCTTTCCCCTGAATTTGTGTTAGCTTGAGTTCCCCAAGTCCTCTATATGTTGGTCTAAGCTAGTGCACCTTAATTTTCAAGTCCTTTTAGTAGTGAGCCTTTACATTGTAAATTAACCCTCATTGTAGATTTTCCCTTATTGGGTTTTCCATGTAAATCTAGAGTTCTCATGTGAATGTGTGTTATTCACTTAATTTTAAAAAAAAATTAAACTAATTAGAATTATAATTGATATATATTTCTTTTCTAAGGATTGTTGAAGTTGTTGAAGATTCAAACTGCTATATTAGGTTCTTTGTTACCATTTTATTTAAATGTTTTGATATAATAAAAAAAGGTTGTATTATGCTAAAAGATTTAAGTTTTAGAAGGGATTAAGTTTTTTATAAGACTAGTTCACCCCCCCCTCAATCCCTAGGTGTATTCAACATGATGTCCTTGAGGAGATATCCACGTCTCACTCTCACATATCATGAACACAAGCTACTATATCCAAGAGACCAAGTGTCCATGAGCATGGAGAGACTAGTAGAGTAGAGAATAATATGCCCTTGGCTCCATAAGGGAGACCATATTTAGCCATATTAGTTGCATGCATGGATCCTCACTAGCGATTCAATGATCCTAGTTATATGATATGCTTTTCAATTTTTTCCTTTATAGTATACTAGATGCTATATTTACTTGTGATTTATTCTTTATATGATGTTATTATATAGTGTTATCCTATGGTTTTATTTTTTACAATCAATATCCAAGATTGGCTCAAATTTATGGGTTGAGTGATGGTAAATATGATTCGTAATGTGCAACTACATCATCTAGTGCAAGCTGAGTATAGGCCACTATAAATTGTAGGGCATCATATTGAGTTTTTTAGCCTATAACATGACTATGAGTTATGCATAAGGATATGGGAGGTGCATACGAGGATCTGAGAGTAAAGAGAGCTTGAAATTTTACCAATGATCACATGCAAACATACCTACAAGTAAAGCTTGATAGGGTATGAGTTTAGAGAGAGTAGTTCCTATAGTAGCACACAAAAGAAAATGATGCTAATGTAGAGCTTAGAGGTGAGCTCAGGGTTGCAAATTAATATGAGAGGCTATAGGAGCTACTCATAATCTATAGTTTCATATCAACAACCACCACCAGACCCCAATGAGTTTAGTAATCATAGGCTTACAAGATGATATTATTTTTGTATGATACACCATATTTTGTCAATATGGTGATATGATCATGTATATGCATACCATGATATATATATATATATATATGAGAATTTTTATTTGTTATGTATGTGTTTTACTTAATTCTTTTGTACTACATGTTATCTTATTTAATAGCATTCACCACATTAAAATATAAAAAAAATGGATAAACTTGTGATTTAGTTAAATAATCTAAGTAAGATTATTTAATGAATTGAACAAGGATCTAATTGATATATGTAAATGGATTATGTTATCTAATTAAAGGGTTAGTGCAGGATCATGGGGGTCCAAACTAGGCCCTTAAGTGGCAATGAAAGTTCACAAAAATAGAGTTAGGTAACCTGTCATAAAAATTTGAATAGGTTATTAAAATAGTTTGGAAAATATGTAAAAATAGAATTTGTAGAAAATTCAACGTAGTTTCTAGAATGCTAGTCCTTTCTTGGAAAAAAGTAAATCTATTTGGTAAAAATTTGAAATTCCAATGCATTACTACTAAATTTTTAGGAAAAAATAATAAGTTAAGAATTTTTTATATTAGAAATTTCTAAAATAATTAAAACTTGTTTTATTGGCCACCATAACTTGGTCAAAATTATATATATATATATATATATATATATATATATATATATATATCCTACAATATGGGAAGCATAGAATGTGTTACATCTTTCAGACTCAAAAATTGTGAAATCATTTCAGAATTATAGATATTTTTCAATCAGCCCATCAATTAGGACTTTAGTCATAATGCATGTAGAAAATCAATAATAATTATCCATTAAATTCAAAATAATACATATCTTATATTGGTGGAAAGGTGACAATTTTCTCAATAAATCATTTTCGTTTAATCCAATTTGAATAACAAAAAATTTGTCAACAACTTATTTGTCATATCGCAACCTTTTGGACCCCCATGATCCTACACTCACCTTATTAAAAATAAACTTCTTAATCAAATACTACATTTTCACTAAGTGTAAATATGTTAACTATATATAACTATGATTTAAATTAAACAATTAAATTTTATAATGATCTAACTAACACACTACATCAATTACTGAATAGTATCCAACAAATAATTATCACATTTGTTAAAATTACTCAACAATCCAAGACACACCAATGTTTTTTGTGAATGAAGAAATGCAATACTAAATAGAAAGCAAAATTTATCTAATATAATCTATATGAATAATAACATACTATGCATTGATTGAAATTATTCTAAGCATAAAATCTATAAAAAATACATAGTATTAGTAGGTTCTTTGAGGGGTGTACCATCCACCATAGAAAGCTAATATGCACCTGATCCATAGTCTTTGGTGATTATATAGGATCCTAACTAGTTCAGGAAAAACATTCCCTTTTCTCATGGTACAACATACATGTGTTTATTTTCATATAGCACCACACCACCAATTTTAAATGAGTGGTGGATAATTCCTTCTTTATATTTATGTTAAAGACCTTTATAATAACCTTCCAAATATTTGAGAGTGTGTATACACTATCCATCAAGAATCACAAGTTGTTGAAGTCATTTTTCTCTATAAGAAGTATCATCTGAAATGCCATTAAGAGAAATTTGCAATGAAAGAATTTTTAATTTTGAAGCCATGAAAACATCAGTGCCATACACAAACTTGTACAAAGTAGTACCTATAGTTGTATGAAAATTGGTGCGATAAGCCCAAAATGCATAGGAGAGTTGATTTTTCCAATATTTTCCATGTTTGTTAACAATTTTCCATAAGACTTCCTCAATTAGTTTTTAAGATACTTTCACTTTTCCATTTGATTAAGGATGATATGCCATAGAAAAATGATGTATTATGTACAAATTTTTTCAAGGAAATTATTCAATTCATTGTTCTTAAATGGTGTTCCATTATTTGAAACTAAAGTTGAAGGAATACCAAATATAAATATAATGTTATTCAATACAAAGAGAAAAATTACTTCAACCATTGTTGAGAAAAGCACAATCACTTCAACCCATATCATGAAGTAATTAGTAGCTATAATGATAAAAATGTCATTGAGAATACGAAGGATAAATTTTACCAATAAGATCTAAGCCCTACAAACAAGATGGTCAAATAGAAACTTGGGCATGAAGTTCGTAAGGAGCATAATTAAATTCTTATTTTGTTGAAATTTAGGATTTTCATTAATGAAGGAAAAATATTCTTGATCCATGTTTTTCCACTAATATTATTAAATATGAATTAACCTCAAACCAAAGATCAACTGCCAAAGTGCCCTCGATAAGCACCTAAATAGGATTTCTCAAGATCAATGGGGATATTTGGTTTTCTAAGGAAACAAGGAAGGAGGCCATTATATGCCCTTCTATATAATACATTAGCTAAAATTATATATCACATTACTAGATTTCAAGTATGAGGTCGAGTATTTTTGGTAATTAGTTTAGGAGAGTTACCATCATTCAAATATTGAAATATTTGGGAGTAACATTCATCTCAACTATTTGCACAACAATCTTGACATCCATAATTTTTTTCAATATTGATGGTGATGTGAGATTATGAGTAGTAAACTTGAAATCCACAAAAGATTCATCGAGGGATATAAGGGAGGCAACTTTCTTAATTGCATTTGCATGCCAATTTTCTTTCTTCAAAATATTGTCAATTAAATACGAGGAAAAACATTTTAATATTCATAATGCTAAGTCATTGTATTGAGATATTGTATCTTATTTTGCTTGATATGATCCATTAATATTTTTTTTGATTAACTAAGAATCTCCAAATATGCAAAGATGTTGAATATTTAGGGACAATGTTGCACTCAAACTAGTAGTAAGAGCTAATATTCTCTATAGTGTTATTTTTGTATAATAAATTTAGATGGCATGATAAGGTAATTGGGTTACCTAGAGAAGATAATAGTATAACACCAACACTAGAGCTAGTTTGATGCTTAAAACCATCAAAATATAAATATTATTTTTTCTTCTTGTAATATCAAGGCATGATTATCAAAGAATGACTCTTAGTTTGGTAAAGCTAATGTTGGATGAGCTTCAAATAAAATTTCAATCAACACTTGACCCTCAATTACCTTTTGAGAGAAAAATTTAAGGTCAAATTCCCTGAACAACATTACCCATTTGGCTAAGAATCTAGATAAAATAGTTTTAAAGAGGATGTTTTAATCATGGATCAAAATTTGTAACATCATGCACTTGAACATTTAACAAATAATGTCTCAATTTACTTTAATAAAAAACAAGAGCCAAACATTATTTTTATATTATTGTATATCATGTTTTGTAATCAATCAATGCTTGAAGAATATAGTAGGAAACACGATCTTTTCCATTCTCATCATGTTATGCTAATAACAAAACAAGAACATTTGTGATGCAGGAGCATCCAGGGTGTAAGATCAATCTTGCATCACCCAAAAAAAAAGTTGTTTCTTTTCAATAAGCTAAAATTTGGTAGGGTTACTATTTTAGTAAGTTTGGATTTATGCACAATTGGACACAAAATATTACACAGACCTCCAAAATGGTAAATTGAAGCCAATGGAAAAGAAATCACTTCAATACCATTTGTCATTTGAGAGATATTAAAATTTTACTTTTTGAAAATCCTAGTAAAATCTTCGGGGTCAATTTTGAGCCACTTAAAGGCTCTGAATGGGCTTGAAAATTGGTGGAAAATGAAAGTGGAAGGCCTTTAGGCCCTAACTTTTGGCATAAGATTTCTTGAGACATTTTTGAAAAGGTATTATAATAGAAAATCCGATGGTTGGATCAAAATTTATGACCTTGCAAAGTTGTAATACCAAAATTAATAAAATTTTAAAAATATCTTACTGAGGAAGTTACACTTTCTAGAAGATTCTAGGGCGGTTACACTTTCCAGAAGATTCTAGGGTGGTTACACCTTCCAAATAAAGGATGTAAAGGGGGACTATATAGAGGAGGCCAGAGCAGAGTAGATGGTGGCTCCGATTTGCAGACTTCCATATTTATGTACTCAGAAAGCCCATGTGATGGCAAATATAATGTTGTAATTTCATTTTCATTTCTTCTTTCATTTTGTTTTTTCCATTATTTGTTGTTTTTGTGAGTTTTAGATTGTAAGGGGAGTACCCTTCATCAATTTGATGAAGCATAAATGTAAAGAATAAAAGGACATCCTAAGGTAGTTGGTTGTAACATAGGAGGATTAGCCTAATATTGTTTTAAATTCTAAAATTATTTTTGACAATCTTCATTCCATTTAAAATGATAACCTTTCTTAAGAAATTAAGTGAAGGGTAAAGATTGATCCACCAAGGATGAAACAAAATAAAAAAATTCTTGAATCTTCCCTTGTAAGCTACAAAGTAGTGAAATGTTCTTATGAGGTGGCATGATTATTATTGTATCAATTTTCTTTGTTTCTACCTCAATACCCTTGTATGACACAATAACTCCTAATAGTTTTCCACTATCCACATTGAAGAAACATTTTCTAGGATTTAATCACATATTCTATTTACTAATTCACCCAAAGATTTGATGGAGAATTTTGGCATAATCTTGATGTGATATATGTTTAGCTAATATATCATCGAAATGGTCCTCTAAGATTTTATGGATGGAATCATGAAATATTAGTCTCACCAATCTTATATTTTTCTCTAGCATTTTTAAATTCGAACAACCCAACAAAACTTTTCCCAAGGCATAATGAAAGTTGTTTTCTATTGGTATTGAGGATTGATAAAAAAATTGATTATATCTAGAAAGTCCATTTGTAAATGATAGTAAAGCATGTCCCATAATTGAATCAATAATCATGTCTTCTCTAAAGTCTTGGTGAATCACTTGAAACTCTTTCTTGATCAAATGATAAGCCCTACCCAAAAAGGTTTTGTATTGAGTTGTCATATCTTGGATGCTGCCATAACCACCCATGAAATTTTACACTCCATGGATAGATGCAATAATGCTAGTATGGACTTAAAATTGGATATTTCAAAAGCATATTATAAGGTGTTATGGGACTTTATTACCAAAGTCATTTTTATGTTTGGTTTTGACCGGATGGTGATTAACCTCTTGATGGAATGCATTAGCATTGTGAGATAATTTATTTGGTTAATGGGGGCCCCTTTGGTTTCTTCAATGCTAGGAGAGGTATTAGACAAGGTGATCCTCTCTCACTCTATTTTTTTATCATGGTCATGGACGTTTTGAGTAGGAACATATCCAAACTATTGTTGGAGGGCTCCATAAAGGGGGTTAAATCTACCACTTCACTGGAACCTACTGTTATCCAACAATTCGTTGATGATATAATACTCTTTGGGAAGGATTTTGTGATTGAAGCCAAAAAATTGAAAAGTTTCCTTAGTAATTATGTTTCTTGCTCTAGTTAGTGTATAAATTATAATAAAATCATGATTTACTTCTTCAATAGCACTCCTGCTCTCCAAGCTCAAGTGACTATTGTCCTAGGTTGTGTGAGTGGATCTCTCCCTTCGGTGTATCTAGAGCTACCCCTTACTATCAAGGATGTCACTCCTACCTTTTGGAACACAATTTTCGAAAGGATCCAAAGAAAATTAGCAAGGTGGAAAGGCTCCATTCTTAGCAATGTTGGGTAAGATGCAACTTCTTTCTACTAATCTTCAAGGGATCCTTATCTACTTTATTTCTATCTTTACGATCCCCATATATATTATTGAGAAGTTTGAAAAAATTCAAAGGAACTTCTTATGGTCTAGGATAGAGGAAAATAAGAATTTTTCTCTGGTTAGTTGGGACAAAGTTTGCAAGCATAAATCATGAGGTGGGATTGGGATCAAGAATGTCGAATGCACCAACAAAGCCTTACTTGCTAAGGTTTGTTGGGACCAATTAAGAAATAAAAAGGACTGGTGCAAGATCATGAATGCTAAATATCTTTGCAATAGACCCTTGCTTAAGTGCCTCTCTGATGATCACCCTTCTAGATCTCTAGCATGGAAGAACATTTGCAAAATGTAGAGGGTGCTCATGTCTAGGATGAAATGGAAGCTTGGGAATGATAATAACATTAGATTCTAGGAGGACTATTGGCTGATTGACTCCCACCTTTCACACTTTTATTTTAGGAATATTATGAGACCAGCATAACTCTTCTTTAGTAATCACATAAATGATTACCTTCTTTGTCAGTCGAGTTCTAGGCAGTGGAAAGATTTGCTTCTGTGTGGTTGTTTGTCACCTGAGTTGTTAAATCTGGTTATGTGTCTACAAGACTTTCTCTCCATCACTATATTACCTCTATCCATCATTGAGGATGAATTCTACTATATCAAAGGTAGGAAGGAAAATATTTTGGTTAGAATGGCTTACAATCTACTGTCGGTTCATGGTGTTCATAATAGACTATATTGATAGGTTTAAAATAGGCACATGATTCTAAAAATCAATTTCTTCTGGTGGATGGCCTATCATAACAGGATCCTTACATAGGATAACCTAAAGAAAAGGGGATTCTAGATCCAAAATAGGTTTTTTTTGTGTAAAATAAATGAAGAATTTGTTGATCATTTATTACTACACTTCCTATTTTCTATTGGTGTCTAGAGGATGGCTTTTGAGAAGCTAGGAACCTACTGGACTATGTGTTATAGGGACATCAAATCTTTCATCTTGGGCTAGTCTAGTACCTTCCAACATCCTATCCCTTATGATATTTGGAACCAGGTCCTCCCATCATCTGTTGGTGCTTGTGGAAAGAGAGAAACAACTCGATATTTAGGATTATTGAGATGAGTCCTAAGGAGGTTTTTGGTATAAGGCTAGCACTTATTTCTGAAAGTGTTTTGATTTAAAATGGGAAAACCATGGACAAAGCTCCTATTGATTGGGAGATCAAAATGGCTAAAGCTTGGAACCAAAATCTAGAGGTCAACTACTTTGAAAACTCTAAGGCCCGAGCTAGAAGGGACATGGTTTAGAAACCCCTAGATTATGGGTGGCACAAACTCAATTATTAAGGTGCAGCCAACGGGAACTTGGGCAAGGCTAGCATCAGGGGTATTATCAGGGATAGTAGGGGTAACTTTGTGGCTGGTTACTTAGGGGTATATGGATTTAGACCTCCATGACTGCGAAAGCCATGGAATCGCTAAAGGGCATCCAGTTAGCTATTACTATGGGGATAAAAAAGCTGCACATAGAAGGGGATTCCAAGTTAGTGATTGGCTCTATCAATTTGGGTAGATTGTTAGGATGGAACACAAGATATCTTATTAGACATAAATCACTTGGTGTCGAAGATGGATATGAAGATCTTTACTAACATCTTTCAGTTGGGAAATCAATTTGTTGACACCTTGGCTAATCTTGGCTCCTATTAGAGTGTTTCCAAGTGTTGGAGGAGTATTGGGAACCTCCCACTAGAAGTACAAGGTATTATCCTTAAGGAGCAGGGCACCTTAGTTACCCATGATGTTATCTAAAATTTTGATTGTCAAGGCTTTATGGGTGGTCCACATAATTTTTGTTTGGGTGATGCAGATGAAGATGGATGTTGAGGTATTAAATATGTGACAACATTTGAAAACTGGGGCAAAGATTGAGGTTAAACAAAGTTAATAATGAGGAGTGATGGGAAGTACAATGGGTTAATGGCTAAGTTGGGTTGGGCCATATGAAAATTTATTTTTCTGTCTTGTCATAGCCTCCACATATCTTTACAGACTTCCAAATTCAAATTTGATATGACTAATTCTTATTGCATGGACCTCATGCTAAGTCCGATCGACACTACTAAAAAGTTTCTAAAGATAAAAGGTAGATAATCAGGGAAATCTAAATTTGGCTCCACAACCATTTGTCATCAGTACTTGTGCAATTGCAACTTGGAAGGAAAACCTATCAATGTCATCATTTTTCACAAACATTTTCACTAGTGTTTAAAGATTTTCAATAATGGGCCCATAGAGATTTCCTTTTTGGAAATAACTCCTAAAGAGTGTAATATTCAGATCATCTTGATTACTCAGATTCATCTTGCCTAGCTTAAAAGAAGTTTTTTTTGGGTGATCTCTCACATTGACAGACATTGTAACTTTTTTCTCTCATAGGTTTCCTGGGTTCTCAGTGTAAAGTACGGGGAGATGGGTGGTGACAGAGTGAGGATAGAGCTAGATAATTGTGAGGAATTCTGAAAGGATCCCCTAGCTTGGCATATCTGTGTCGAAGGAGGGTTGGCATGTTAATCGAATGCTTGGTTGGTCATGATTCAAGGATGTTGATGCAATTTACAAGCTCTTGGAAAGATATAAGGGTTATGATGAGAGGTATCTCCTTTGAGGTCAATGAGGAGGTAATTGGTAAGGTGATTGGGCTTCCTTACACTAGAAAGAAGTACCCTAAGCACACTATGACTCAGGACAATGAAAAACCTATCCACTCCCTGTCTGGCTTCGAAAGATAAGCACTCCCTTGGCTATGGGACCAGGTTTTTTTGGCTCTAATGAAGTATGTGACTTTGGAGGGTAGACATAATTTTTTCTATTATTATCACCTACCTATTTTAAATCTTCTTTGCCACAAAATGTTGTTGAATTTTTGTTTTTTCTTACTTACTAATTTAGAAAATTTTCTTGAGAAATGGTTGGACACTACTGCCCAAAACCCTAAAGAAACACCACCGTTGTCGCTCCACCAGGGCATCATCCTAAGGCTTTATCATTTCCATTTGGCTCTCTGCCCACCCAAACCCATCTCTAATGTTTGTATTGAGGAATTGAAACCAATATTTCAAACCAATGTGAATCCCTCTCTAGCTAATTCAAAGTGCCCTAAAAGGAAAACTCCTCTGGTGAATATTGAAACCTACAATCCTAAGCCTCTCACCAAAAATAAAAAGGGTGGTGTGGGGAATGCTCAGATGAAAGTTGCGGTTGGGCTTTGTGAGCTCAAAACTACTCCCTGCAAGACTGACAACAAACCTATAGCTAAGAAATTTTTTATAGAAGAGGCAAAGGACTAGGTGGAGCTACTGACCATTAACAATGAAGGGAAAAATATTGTGGGTAGAGATTCCAAGGGGGACATAGTGGTGGCAGCTACTGTGAAGATGGGGTTAAAGAATACTAGCATTAGGAGATTTGGAAAGCTAGAGAAAAATGGTAAGAAAGTGTTGGTTAATGATATTTCTAGTGATAAGGAGCAGTCTGGCAGTAAAGGTAAGAGTTAGGAGGAAGACACAGAGGAGGAGGAGGATTTCATTGAAGGGCCCAGTCACTTTTCTGAATTGAACAAGATGCTCAAAGATGATTTGATGACCCAATCCTTAGAACCACAAGCTATGGAAGAAGATAACGTAAAGACTGTGGAAAAAGTGGAGGATTATAGCATGCTACTAGAGTAGGTGGAGAATCTCAAGAATAAATTCACTAGATTGACTCAGTTCACTATCAAGATGATCCACCATGTGGCTGGTACCCTTTCTACTATTCTCAAGGAATAAATGGATAAGAAAGCTATGGAGGAGGGCCCCAACTAGGTTGGGGAGGATGTTATTAACCTTCTCTCTCATAATTGGGAGGATGCTAGTTAGTCTATTATTGATGTGTCCTATCTACTGGGTCGTTGTTTTGTCAGCTATTGGTCTCATGTTTCTGTATTTTTTTTTGGTGGTTAATTTTTTAATTATCTAGACCTGATTTTTTCTGGGATCTTGTGGATCATTATGTAAAGGGTATGACACCCTTTAAATGTTTATTATTGTATAAAAAATAATCATTTCTATGTTAGGAACACATAAATCATGTTTTAAAGATGCTTTATTAAAATCATGAAAATACATACACATTTGGGTATGATTATGCGATTTTATGATACCCACTATGTTTTACATCTAAGGTGAATAGTTTATAGGGTGGATGAAACCAACTTGTAATATATTTTCAATTTCCACCTTAACCAACAAAGCCACCTTAAGATTCATTTAATGAATCTTTTATCTCATAGGTTTAGCATCATCTTGTAACACAATGTTCTATGTAACTACCTTTGGATCTATGCTAGACATGTGTAAACAAGGAAAAGAAAAACCCTCAATAAAATCATGTAATAATGTAGTATGCTCTTATTTTTCATTTCAGTAAAGATATTTTCCAATTAAAATTATCTTTTTCTTGTTGGATGGATGTGTCAAGACATCAAAAGTATCTTCTACAAGTAGCATACCATAGTCTATAACATTAGGGAAATATTTTGGTATGCCTTGATAATATACTGTATCATCTGATATATATGAATCTTTCCTAAAGTATTATCCAACATTAAAATAATAGGGAAATGTACAATCATGATGATAAGTATGTAAGTTATCCTAAACTCTCAAATTTTTTGCTAAGGACTCATTAGTTGAAATATATCCAATTATATATTTTTTTATTTTTTTACTTATCAACTCAAAATGAACCAAATTAAGTGACACCTTAGGATAGTATTGTGTTATTGTGTTCACATTAAGAGGTCTTTATGAAGCTTTTGTTGGTTTCAAAGGATAATAACCAAGACCATTTTTTGTGCCCTGGATGTTTAATTACATGGGGACCTTGATACCTTATTTCTTTATACCACAACTATTGCCTTTATACCCCCAAAAAAAAAACTTATCATCTTCCATAAATAGATTCTATTTCTTTCAAGGAAGCTATTTTTTATAGTTTTTCACCTTATATGCAAACATGTATAACTAGTATCCTCTTTACTCCTAGAATTTTTAAAATTAAATATTTAAGGAGATTCCATGGAATATTGTCTATATGTCATTGCAACTTTTTTTGGTTCTTTAGATATAGATGGTGAGATTTAATACTCTCCCATGAAACTGTGTGTAAATTCTAACAAACCCTAATCATCATTCAATATTTTTTCATGGGAAACACACAATCATTTAAGTCCTTATCATTGGTAGATATAGGTTCCACATTTGAAAATGGAATCAATATGTTAAAAGGTGTTTTATTTCCTATTTTAGTTTGCATAACACTTTCAAATTTGTGATAAGCTTTCACCATGTAAAACTTGTTATATTTATACTTCATTATGTGGTGAAAAGTGGAAGTAACTCCTTTCATAACATGAATCAACGGTCTTCTATGAATAATATTATATGAAAGAGAGGCTAAAAAGATAGAAAAAGGTAGGTAAAACTATGAGCCCTACCTTTATAGGTAATATGATCATTCCTAATGATTGGCTACCAACATTGTCAAAACCAAAAATAAATAAAGAAACAAGTTGAATAAGAGAGATATCCACACAAAGCTTATTTAAAATATCAATGCTACAAACATTAAGACCCAACCCATTATAAATAATGGTAATTCCTAGCACCAGTTCTATTAGTGGTCACCATTATCGTCAAGGCATCGTATAGATTTTGAGGTTCAAGAGGAGGTAACCCACATTGATAGAAGACAATATCCAAATATTTTGAGTTCATTCCCTTAATCAAGGTAGCAAAAGAACCTTTTGTAAATACTCTTGAAGCTGCCATGATAGATTTGTAATATTTCAATTAATTCCCACAAGAAAATTTTTGCTAGAGTCTCATGAAGTTGCTTAAAAAGATCATACTCCTTACAATTATTTTAAGGAAAATGAGGTGTAATAGGGATAATGGGTTGCAAGAATGATATTTATAATGGAATGACTCGATATTTTTTATTGTTTGTTTGTTCTTGTGTGATATGTATGAGAAAAAACATGGTAGTGTTGTGGTTACGATACATTATTTTTATGTGATTATGTTCATTCAATTGTTTTGCAAGGTTTAATATATGACAAGGAGATTTTTTCTTTGATGGTGGTCCAATAATAAGCACACATTGATTTTACATTTGAGGTGTGATTGAATCTATTATATTTATTAATATTTGATATTTTGAAACTTTAGGAGTCTTAGTGGGAAATTTTGATGAAATGTAATCATCAAAAGTTTCATCCAATATATCAAATTCATCACTACTAAAAGGCTCATCATATGTATAACAAGCTTACAGAAATAGACCTGACATGATCATATTACTGTACTTTCTCCAACATATTAAAATTTCTAACATTAATTATGAGATTCAATTTATGTATATGCCTCTAAACACTATTTATGATCAAAGACAAATACTAGGGTCTATCATAGACACAATTTTTAGAAATTGATTTTGAGTATTGCATAGAGAGAACATATTATTCAACCTCTAAAATTTGGCTGAAACTAAGCAAGTCAAGGTTTATAGCACCATAGACTAGAAGTACAAGCTTTGGAAAGTTTTAATTCAATGAAAATAATTATAGTTAACAAAGTGTACTTTCATAAAATTGCACCTCGTTGTAATTTGACACTTGCACATCTAGCCCACTGCATTTATGTCACCTTGTTGTATTAATGGAAAAAACCTATGAGTTAGAATTTCATGAATTCAACTCCATAGGGGATAACAATGAAGTATTAGTAGTTTGAATGCCTCATTCTTTAGAAATTTTGAGTAGGATAGTTGCACAACATGTGGAAATCTATGTGATGCACTAGCATTCCAAAAAAATATAGATTTAAATGAGAGAATCTCACATCCTTTTCCTATGACATGTGTCATTTCAGTACAAATGTGAACATAATTTCTATTCCATCCCATTGAACCTCACAAAACTACCCTTTTCAATATCATTCTCATTCATTCTCACTCTCTCTAATTTGATCTTGCTTTCTCCTGCTATTCTCTCTTATACATCTTTTCTCTCTTGCTCCCCATAGTGAAGCTCTATGGGATTTTCCTCTCAATTTAATAGTCAAGGCTCGCTTGCAAGCAAGCACACCACATATATCAAGCCAAGAGGGGAGCCATGAACTATTAGTAACACTCTCTTGCCTATTTCTCTTGTCTATTTACGATCAAAAGAATTAAAAATAGGTTCACCAAAATGGGATGGAAATATGTGGGATGAGAGACCTATTTTCCTTTATTTCATTAGTAAATGAGATCCCCACAATGAATTGATAATCAACCCTTGGGTTAATTAACCCAACGTGAGAATTTATAGATTTCCTTATGATTGATGGATGGGAGTAAATTTCAAATAACACTTTTGGGAGAAAAAATAAGAATAGAAAATCAAATCCAAAATACAATCTAACACTTGAAAATTGAAGATTATATTCAATATTTTTATAACTAGAAAAGAGAATGTAGATATGAGAAGGGTAGAAACATGTGTGCTATTCACCAAAAGTATTTTATAGAAGCTAATTTGAGACTCATTCGCCCATGGGATAATGGGTCCAAGTACAAGGGTTTCAACAATCTTTCAGGAGCCTCTGGTGTAGATATGAGGCTTCTGATTTATCTAGGTTTTAGTGTCAAAAAGTTAGAAATCAGATCTATATGATAGATTCTATGATTTGAAATCAACTTTGACAACTTTATAAATATTTCTCTTCAAAGGTCTTCAAGTCTTCTTCAACCTAAATCTACAATCACATAAACAAGAGATAATTTTTTTTGTTTCTGGGTGAATGGGGGTTTTCCTTGGTCAAACCCCATTTTGGTAATCAAACCCTGAATTGAAATGATGCATGAAAGAGGGAATGAAGAATGAACAAATCTATGTTACCACTCAACAAAACCTTAAATAAAACCTTTATAATGGGGATCCTAGGAGGTCTATAACTTGCATGAAATGGTTGAATTAGATGTGGATCTTGATAGTTGAATATTTCTTGTAATATCAACACTTTGAATGCTTTACTTGATCATGACACCTACATCACAATGTTATCTCCAAAAACATGCATGATGCAAGAATACTTTGGCATGATGGATTGATATTGAATTCTACAAAAAAATCCTTATATATTTGCTATTGAATTCCCTTTATCATAAAATTTAGCTCTTGTGAAGTAACATAAAAAATTCTAGGTGAAACATAGTGAAATGACCATGTATGTATTGAAATGTATCATTAATCTCCCAAAATTCAAATATCACAAGCCAACATTGAATTATGGATTTGAAGAAATTAAAATATCACAAAAATAATAATTTAACTTAGGTCCAAAGTTTTAGGGAGGACCCATTTGACCATGGGTGAATGGGTCCTAGGTCCCTCTCCCTAGAACACACATTACTCAATGTAAAGTGTTATGTTTAGGAATTAATTATTGTTAGCTTTCCCCTTCAAAAAATGTAATTTATTATGCTTGAAAATGAATTAAAGGGATTATTAAGACCTAATTAAGCTCTATTTAATTAAGAGGTCTCAAATAGGTGTGTAAATGTAAAGGGGTACATTTAACAACTCTAAATTAAGGCATTATTAAGTCCAATTTAACTAGGAGGGACCAAACAAGTGAGAAAATGCAAAGGGTTACATTTTTCTACACTAAAACTATCATGTATGTGTCTCATCTATTACATTCATGATATGTGCTCTCCCCCAAAATGAGGCTTTTTTCTATCACACGTATTTTAAATGTCATATTATTTTGTCTATCTCTATATATCTAGTTGTTCGTGGAGTGTAAACATCAAAATCAGGATTTGGCTGAGGTAAGCCTTGAAATAGCCCCAACATTTTTCCATGTCCTTATTGTGTGCAGATGTATGGATATAAGGAGTTATATGTTGTAGATTCAAGGTATTTATTTTTAGATTTGATAGGTATAGTAGTATGGGGCACAAACATCGCTATAATATGCTATCATACATGGTCGAGGCTTTTCCCTTTTGAGAAAAGAATCTTTAAGTTCTCTAGTTTTTGTTTATATAATATCTACATTATAATCTTATTTTAATCTTATATTATTAATAAATCTTATCATTTTTACCTTGGTAGTTTATCTTTCATTTAATTAAGTTGTGTAACTATTATTTATTCTCTACTCTTTTGAATTGATATTTATACTTTGAGGTGATTGAGGGTTATTTTCTCCTTGTAGACTCTATTTTTCTTGAGTCTCAAGAGTAGAGAATCCACTCCTTTAAATTTTGGTGAATCTAACATGAATGAAATAATGCCAGATCTTTTTCTTCAAAATTTCAATGCATTGTCTAAGAAATATTTTGATATGTTGGATGAGTCCCTACATGATTTCCTAGGGGATCTCATTCTATCTATAAATCTTATAAAGAAACTTCTTCATATCACATTCTTCTTCTTCTTTGCAAGTCAAAGAGTTCATGAATGTGGTTGTTGTCTTTGTTTCCTCTCAAAGGCTTAAGGTACAAATCATTTATGTAACTCTAGCTAGCCCTTATCCTAAAATAATTTATTCTATTTATGGGTTTTCTATCACAAATGACACGTCAAACCTTTATATGAGATTTATACAATCTAAGGCTCCCTCTTATAGATAAGTAGCCCATACCTACAATACTAGAAGGAATCAACAAAATATTAATCAACCTACTTCTCTACCACCTTCTCACCCAATCCTTCCTCATTCACCTAAAACTATAGCTAGGGAAATTGGTGAGTATGATCTTGTCAAGAAAATTTTTGTTATTCCCACCAAGATCTCACTTTTCGATTCATTTAGACTACTCTAATTTACTAAGGTATGTTCTAGGGAGCCTTGCAAAAGATCCTCTTGCATTCTTCCTCTAGGATGAAAAATTTTAATACATATATAGCTCATATTAGTGTTGATTCACTAAATATTAAATTTTATCCTCATAAACTCTCACCTATCAAGTACAAAAGCAAGCATATCCTTTAATGATGTTGAACATACAAAATACTAAGAAGGGGGGTGAATTAGTATTCCATAAAGCCATTCACATAAAATCCATCTAACCATTATCACAATTCTAACTAAATCAACAAGAGAGAACATAGAAACAAATCAATGCAACCACAAAATTGAACACCAGGATTTTTACATGGAAAAAGCACAATGAGGGTTAACTCACAATATATTATATTCAGATACAAGATATTAGAGGGCTTACAGCTAGGACTCATTGTCTTTAAAAATGCTCACTTCCAGAATACAAAATATGGCTAACCGCTAAGATACAAAGATTGTGGCTCACTGCCAAAATATTGAACTGATGAATACACCTTCAATGTTTAGGATTCAATTCCAATGAAGTACTGCCTCACACAACAGTCGCTAAAATAATTGCATTGATCCAAAAATAATAAAGAATTTAGGCTTAGATATTCTTTCATCTTTCTTCCACACTCACACACCCACTTCTCACTCCCCTCTCTTTACACTATTCAAAACATCTTATATATACAAGTATATCTTATTCATAAATGAGGTCAACCTAATTAGATGAAAAAAAAGTAATAAAAAAAATCTCTTTGTTGGCACCATATATGATTTAAACATTTTATCCATGTAGTCCATTGTACCAAGTCGACTAGCATCCATAAAGAAAAACTTGTCTCCATAGTGTATTGCATATGTTAGATCGGCCAAGACTAGAACATAATTCACAAAGTCTCAAACCGACAAATAATCCTCACAGAAAACACCTTCTAGATCTAAGAACACATTAATTTTCCCATCATACTACCATCATAGAGACTACCAAAAAAACTACAGGATAAGAATGTTCTCCTTAAGAAAATTTGGATTCTCCCACACATATATACCAAGCAAAGAACAATAGTAAGATACATAATTGAACTCTGTCAGAGATAATTTTCTGCTCACAACCCAAAACATCTCAAGATCCAGGATATAGCTTTCTGAATGATGCATGATAACATGGTTAATAGATTAGAGTCATATATATTCTTATGGTGAATTTTGGACTCAAATACTAACACACTGGCTCATCACAAAAAAACATTACCAGTAGAGAACAACTTATAGTAAACCAAGCAATCTTCCCATATAGTTGTCACCATGTTGACTAATGAAAACACAAGAACAACCAACACAAACCATCCACACTTCATGCTCATGTTGCAAGGCTCCATAATCCCAACAATCTCCCCCTTTGGCATTGATAGCAACATGCATGTGAAAAACATTTTTCAATGTACTACAATTGAATACTACCCCTATCAAAAAATTTCTTCACAAAAATATTTTACCTCTATCAACTTGTATCTCTCCCACTTTGATATTAATGGAAAAGGATGTGGTCCAGTATATATGTACATATGCATCAAAATGTAACCAAAAATATATAAACAAAAAATTGAATTAACTTGAAGAGGAAGAAACTTTGATACTCTCCAGGATGACCTTCCATGATGCTTTTCCTTCTTCCCATGAACCTTTTTCACTTAAAAGAGTCTTGTGTAATAGCTAAAGCTTAGTTAAGGACTCTAGACCATCTTCTAGAGTATTGGTACTAAGATTAATTTCTTATAATTCACCAATACCATCAAGAGCACTAGAAACATGAATGTGCCTGAGTTTAATCATGTCTCTAAGTGCCACAAACTTATTAATAACTTATGTTCTTTGATCCTATAGAGAAAATAATTTATCCTAAAGTTGCACAATCTAGGACCACCTCTGATTATCTCTATCTTCTACCAATCTGTATTTATTTTCTTGAGTTTTCATCCAGGTATCACTCATCCTTATCTCATTTCTTATGTTTAGTGTACTGCCAGACCAATCTAGGAAAAAGGAAAGCAGTTCTTGTGCCTCTTCTTCACAAACTTGTACACTCTCCAATTCCTTCATCACTTGATTGTGCACATTTGTACATTTTCCCTTTATATATTCCAAAATTCCTTCATCAAACCTGATTCCAACATGCAATTCAAGTCTGTAGATGTAGACCTTTAAATAAGAAATCATGTTCCTAATATTTTCCACAATAGAAATAGATTAATCAAAATTAGCACCAGGAACAACCTTCTACAATTCTTCCAAAGCTCCTTGAATTTTTATTCTTTGATGCTCATGTTGATCTCTCTCAAAATCACTTCCATCTACAACTTCTTGTTTAACAACACTCTTCATTTTCTTCCCTATTTCGGTTGTGCTACCGGAGGTACCTTCTACATCAAGATTCTTATTGCTTTCCAAAAGAATTTTTGCATAATAATCCATTTTAGCCTCTGACACTTCATAATCTAACTCAAATCTCCATACCAACCTTGATTCAACTACTTCCATGTGACAAAAATCTGTAGACACAAGAAAATTGATTCTTTCAGAGTACCTTTCAACAACACTTACAGGAATCCTACACTTTCTGCTCATCCTCATCTGAAATGTTCCAAAGAATGAAGCAAGGCTAGTCTCTTGTGCATCAAAATTACCAAGATTTATCATGAAGTTCTTGATTTGATGGGAAATAGGCTTTGTATTTTACCATTCTATCCTTCCTATTACTGGTAATTCTCTCAATATGTAAAAGAGTGAAGATAAAACCAAATTGCCATACTAGAATGCATTCTTCTTACTCTTCTTGATTTCCTTTAAATTCTTCAAAAGATGTATATGAAGTAATTCACACAATTCATAATCCATACCTCTTTTAACCATATCAATAGCAGTATGTACAATAGTAGTCAAAACTATGAGGTCATTTCTAGGGAGACAAACTTTGTGACCAATGACCATAGTAGCATACCTATTTACCAGATCCACAATTGATATCAAATCAATCTCTCTTCCATCAAGATTCACACCAATAACCTTAATTATATCTTGCACATCCATAACCTTCCATTTTGGAACTGGTTCTGAGGAACAAAAACCAATTACATCTCTGATTTCTTCTCTAGTAATAAAATGTGCTTCATCAATCCACAAAGATTCATCATGAATTTTACTCAACACTATTCGAATATACTTCCTCTCAAATTAAAAAAAAAGGGAATTTCCTCCAAACATCCAACTTCTTCTCAAGTAACACTCTATAGGCATCATGGTTCTCCTCCAATTCACTCTTCCATAGCATGTTGAACCGGACTGACAACATTTCTTCTATCTTACTATAAACAAATGCATAGATATCCTCTATGGGAAACACTTTCAGAGGGATGCAAGAGAATGCACCAATAGACTTTTCCAACACATTCTTCAAGTATCTTCTCAAATTAACTTGTAGTCTATTTGCAGTATTCACAACCTTTGAATTATCCATAGCAATTAAAAGTGAAAGATTATACAAGCAAGAGTACCTCTATAAATGTCAACAAGAAATGTATAGATATTCTTCTTCCAGAGCTCATTTCGAATCCACTTGTTCTCTTCTTCAAACCCTGAAACTCTGAATTTCTCTCTAAAGTTCTTTTGCATACTTCTCCAAAAATACATATGCCTCTTGAAATATATAAAAAAAATTCTTTCATTTCAAATTATTTTGCAATAAATGCTTCAACTTGCAAGTAGATTATCTCAAAAATTATGTGTGCCTCCATTCTTTCAAATTCTACAAACTTCATTCTTCACACATGCGACTTAGAAAATCCTTAATTTCATTACCACATTAAATATACTTCTGTCAGGATGTGACACAAGTATCGATGAGGGGGTTTTTTAAATTTTTTGATAATTGTTCCCCCTTAGCCACTGCTTGACTCAAAAATTGATAGGAACATCTACACTGAAGGTGGTCACAGATAAGAGTGGTGATTCCAATTCAATATGCTTGAATTCTCCTTCCTTTTCAAAATCATTTTCATCTACTTTCTTGCTACTTCAATGATTTGTTCATGATTCTTTTCCGAATAATTATTTTTTCTTCTTTTACAATTATTAACAAGATGTTCTGAATTGTTGCACTTATAGAAAATATCATTTTTCTTTCCATTGTTTCTTTTATCCAACTTATTTTCACATAGAATAAATTTATATCCAACCTTCTTACACTTAAGAAATTTTAAAGAGAATGATAAAGAATCATTCATTTTACTTTTGTAGGCCTTTTCCTTATGACCAAATCTCTTGTAGGAATAACAAACACCATTGAAGGATAAATACCTTTTAGCATCAAGTTGTTTGATGGGATTTATTTTAGAGTTCCTTCTTAGATCCTTGATTCACCCATCTTTGCATTGAGTCTTCTTACTAGTAGATTTCTCCGCTTTAGAACTTTGACCTTCTTCAAATCATAAACAACTTTTATCCATTGCTGGTCTCTGAGAAGTAATCAATTCATCACATATTTCCGAGCTTATCATAAATTTGTCTTCAAATATCCTTTCCTTTTCAAGATCTGATCTCAATATTTCTACTTCTTGCTCAAATCTTAGTGCATTCATCCTTTTTACTTTGAATTTTAATTTCCTTATATTCTATAGTTCTTTTCTTTTCATCCAATTGTTGCAACAGGCTGGAGATAATTTCATTTGCCTTAACCAATAGATCACATGCTTCAACACTTTTACTTTCCTTTTTTTTAATATACTCATTCACTGTTATCAACTTGTCCTTTAGATCTTCTATTTCTTCTAAATATCTAGTAGAGACCACTTTTGAAGGAAAAAAAATTATACTCAAATTCTAGGAACTTCCTCAAGTTGTTAAGCTTCTTCTAAGGAACCAAGCTCTGATACCAATTGTTGAACATTCAAAATACTGAGAGGGGGGTGAATCAATATTCCATAAAAGGTCATTCACATAAAATCTATCTAAGCACTATCACAATTCTAACTAAATCAATAAGAGATAACATAGAAAAAAATCAATGCAACCACACATGTATGAACATCAAGATTTTTACATGGAAAATCTAAAAAGGGAAAAACCATAGTGAGGGTTAACTCACAATATATTATATTTGGATACAATATATTATAGGGCTCACTACTAGGACTCACTGTCCTTAAAAACACTTACTACCTGAATCAAAAAGATGGCTAACTACCAAGATACAAATATTGTGGTTCACTACGAAAAGATTGAACTAATAGAATACACCTTCAATGTGTAGGGTTTAGTTCCAATGAAGCTCAGAATATGAAGTACTGACTCACACAACAGTCGCTCAACTAATTTGCATTGATCCACAACTGATAAAGCATTTAGGCTAAGATCTTCTCTCACCTTTCTTCCACACTCGTACACCCACTTCTCATTCTGGTCTCTTTACACCCTTCAAAACATCTTATATATATACAAGTATATCTTATTCATCAATTAGGTCAACCTAATTAGATGAAAAAAAAATAATCAAAAAATATCTTTGTTGGGACCATTTATGATTTAAACATTTTATCCATGTAGTGCATTATACCAAGTTAGCTAACATTCATAAAGAAAAACTAGTCTCCATATTTTATTGCATACGTTAGGTCAGACAAGACTAGAACATAATTCATAGAATCTCAAACCAACAAATAATCCTCAAAGCAAAAACCTTCTGGATTTGAGAACACATTAATTTCCCATCATACTACTATCATAGAGACTACCAACAAAACCACAACATAAGAATGTTCTCCTTAAGAAAATGTAGAGTCTCCCACATAGATATACCAAGCAAATAACAATAGTAGGATACAAAGTTGAACTCTTTCAGAGATAACTTTCTACTCACAACCCAAAATGTCTCAAGATCTAGGATATAGTTGTCTAAATGAGTCATGATAACACGGTTAAGAGATTAGAGTCATTTTTTTCTTGTGTTGAATTCCAGATTCAAATACCAACACATTGGCTTGTCGCAAACTAGCATTACCAGTAGAGAACAACTTCCATTAAACCAAGTCATCTTCCCATATATTTGTCACCATGTTGAAATCAATGAAAACACAGGAACAACCAACAAAATTTTTCCACACGTCATGCTCATGTTGCAAGGCTCCATAATCCCAAAAAATGATCTAATAATTAACTTTAATAATATTGGCATTAGACATGCTCTTGTTGACACTAGTTCAGTTCTCAATGTATGTAACATCAATTTTTTCCCTAAAATTAAAATTGATTCAACTTTTCTTTCTCCTTCTTTGTATATTTATGGTTTTGATAATGCTAGTTGATAAGTCGTAGGCATAAAAAATATTTCCTTTAGGGTTGGGACCCATTATTGTACCCACCTTGGTGTTTGTTATGCCAGGACCATTAACTTGCAACATCCTTTTGTCCCTCCTATTGACTATTCACCTTGTATATGGAATATCATCACCATTATTAAACTTGAAATAGATTTTTGGGATATCAACAAGCCTTCTCTAAAGGATGATTTTTTTCCTAATATTGGTATGATTGTGGAATCATTCACAGGTCATGACTTGCTATCTTTTATGGATAGATTCTTAGGCTATAATTAGATTTGATTAACTTGGAAGATCACTACAAGACAAGCTTCACTATCCCTTAGGGTACCTTCTATTATGTAGTAATTTATTTTTGGTTAAAGAATGATGGAGAAACTTACCAATAGGCAATGACTTATATTTCATGATTTCATTCATGAGACTAAATCCTCTTAAGTGTGTTGTTGGCATATATACCAACAAGATTTTAAGATTTATCATCTATCATACTGGAATGTAATCCAACACAAATAAGATTGATGTGATTGTTAACATTTCCCCACCTAGAAACATCTCTCAACTACATAGTGTGTAGGGGAAGATATAGTAAATTCTTAGATGTGTATCTCATTTGGCTGATCATACACTTCCATTCACATGTTTGCTGAAAAAATATGTTTGTTTCTTATGGTATAATGAGTGCAACAAGGATTTTGATTCTATTAGAAGTTATTTTTCCAATCCTCTTGTCTTTATGTTGGCTATGTAGGATATATCATTTTTAATTTATATCTCTACATCACCTCATTCCTTAATAAATTTATTAGCTCAACATGATGATGATGGTAAGAAAAGAGTGGTTTGCTACATTAGTCATATTCAGATTGATTATGAGAATTGATATTATACCATGGAGAAGAAATTTCCCGCTCTTGTTTTAACAATGAAAAAGTTATGACATTATCATCTTCATGTTGAAACCCATGTTATTATAAATTGTGATATTCTTAGACATTTATTTACTAGAACCACACTTTCTAGAAGGTTGGAGAAATGGGTAATTTTACTCTCTAAGTTTGATATTAAATTCATAAATTAGAAATAAATTAAAGAACAAGTTGTTGCCAATCAATTGGTGAAAGATCCCTCATCTCACTCCTTTACTAATATGGATTTAGTTTCAAATGAAAATTTATTCGCATTAGACCATGAACCTACATGGCTGATATATTTTGATGGATCGAGACATGAAACTAGCTCTGAAGCAGGTTTAGCTTTAATCTCACCCAAAGGAAAGTCGATTCCTCTATCATTGTGATTATAATTTCATTGTACTAATAACATTGTTGAGTATGAAGTTCTTTTTGTTGGCTTATATAACACGATGGAATTAAACATTAATCATCTTCACATTCATGGTACTTTCAAACTTATTGTAAATAAAATAAGGGGAATGTATCAAGCTAAGAAGAATAAGCTATCTCAATATTAAGATTTGACTTTATCCTTGCTTGATCATTTGCTTTTTTCACAATAGATAGTGTTCTTAGGAGAGAAAGTCACTATGCAGATGCAATGGTGAGCGGAACTTCCCTTGTACTCTCAGATGATGGTATAGAAGAGTGCAAACTTGTGGTTCACATTCTTCACTCTCCTATTGCCTTAGATCAACTTGAACCCAATGGTTTTGTGTGTGCTCAATTAGACATGAGGGAAAGTTATTCTCACATTTATAATTATCAAAAGATAGGAAATTTTCTTGATGATATGACTAAAATTTCTACATGAAAAATTTCATCTCTACATATTATTCTGGCTGATGTTCTATACCGAAAGTCTCATAATTGTCTTCTTATTTGGTATCCCGCTAAGGATAAAATACCCATTGCACTTCAAGAAGCTCATTCATGCTCTAGGGGTGGACATTTCAATGGTAAATCATTAGTGTGTAAACTTATTCACATGGGATATTATTGGAAAACAATGGAGTGACTCTTTTTACTTTGCCAAGAAGTACCCTCAATATCAACAAGATAATGATTTCATCTAAGCTCCTGCATAATACCTTCAAAATTAAACCTCTCATTGGCCATTTACAAAATGGGGATTGGATATTATTGTAAAAATACCACCTCATTCTTCTAAAGGAAATACCTTGATTATTAGTAATACTATTGATTACTTTATGAAATAAGTTCAAGCTATTCCATTTGGATCCACTAACACTGAAGCAATTTTAGCTTTCTTCTTGAAAATATTATTTCTTGTTTTGGATTACCTTCTAGACTTTTTTCTGATAATCCTACTTCATTTAAGAATAAAGAGGTGAAGCAATTCCTAAAAAAAATTCATATTCAACATCAAGTTTCTACACCATATTATCCTCAATATAATGGCCACACTGAAGCATCTAATAAAACTCTTGAGCTGATTTTGAAGAAAATAGTAAATAAACATGTTAAAGAGTTGAAAACTAAATTGGTTTATACATTATGGGCCTATTTTATGAGTGTTTGTATGTATACTTGTACAATCCCATATAACGTCATGTATGGTGCTAATTCTATCACGTGTTTAGAGTTAAAATGTCGTATTTGGAAGTTTACCTTAAAGGGTTGATTGATTATGACACTTACCATGTTGAACATCTAAACCAACTTGAGTTAGTTGATGAGTGTTGATTATAGGCTCTAGAACATCTCCAAGCTTATCAAAGATTAATTTCTACATTATAATCAAGGCATTCTTTCTCCTACTTTCAAGGTAGCTAATCTAATTCTATATGAGAATTAGAGAAATGTAAATGCACCACTTGATCAAAAGGGGAAGTTTAGCCCTAATCTACTAGTTCCTTACATAATCATCTCCATGTATGGTCTTGGTCCATATGGACTATCATCTAAGGATGGCACACCTCTAAAAGAACTAGTGACTGCAATACATCTCTGTCGATACTATGCATAAGGTCTATGTGGCATTTGCATGACACTCATCCTTCTCCAGGTATCATAGTTAATTATGCTATGGTTTCCTCATTAACACATTTTAATTTTTTAGTTTTTCTTATGATGTACACATGTGTATGTAATTAATTTGTTGAATTAGGAATTACATATACATGTATTTTAATATTATTCTCTATATCCATCCTATTGATGCCAACAATTGGCAAGGTAACAATCTTTATGGGAAAGTCAGTTAATGGGGGAACCAATTACGCTAAACTGAGTGCCCTCCATGTTTTTAAAGAAGCTAACTACTTCTGTAATTGGGGTTTTGGAATGGGAAAAGGAAGCAGATATAAAAAATAAAGATCTAACTAAGGCGATGGGCCAAGGAATAGATATAGGAACGGTAAATGTATCTTTTGGGATTTTATTTAAAGGCCCGATCAACAATCTACTATGTTCCAGAATAACATAAATCAAAGATGAAAACTTGAATATTTTATTCAATGACATAAAATAATTCTCATACACATTCACTGAAAAGAAGAGTCAAAGATATGATTTAAACTAGAAAACTTGTATTAAAATCATAGAAGTTCTGCAAATAAACAATTCAGGACAATAATGGCACAATATAATGTTTGATCAAATAGCTTAAGAAAAATAGAAAGGTCGAATAATGGCACGGTTTGGAAGTCTCATACAATAGTCTAAAAGCAATACAAAAGGCCTAGTGTCTTTTCCCTTTCTTTTTTGTATCTTCCAAACCCATTTTCGGAAGGAAGAAGCAACATATATAGATAAAAATCCCACCGCCTAGCGGGCCAGTAATAGAAAAGATTCAGTATCATTAGCAATGATGCTTGCAATACTAATTTCCCTCAGCCATTGCAACAGAAAAAGATTCGAGCCATGAACGTGGTCACCCACAAGCTAGATACATCCCCTCTGAATGATGGCAGTGGTCCCAACAAACTCCTTCGCATACATGTGTCATTCAATTGTGCAGTCAGTTCAGACATGTGGCAACTAGGTGGGGCACACAGTTCGCTCTTTACTTCCCTTCGGTAAAGTCCCTGCAAAAGAGACACATGGCAGTAGGATGCGGCCCACTCGTTGATTCCTCCTTATGTTGAAAGATTGCGCCATGAACACACATGGAGGCACTCTTTACTATCAACATTGATTGTGGGGTCTGCCAAAAATTGTATGTGGTTGAAACCTATGTGGAACACAGATAGGGCCCAATTGAAAAGTGAAGGGAAACATTCTTTAAGTGCCTATAAGGTGGACAACAAGTGGAAGCATAGCGAGGAGAGTGAAGGAGGTATTTTCTATGGTAGAGATGCCTAGAGAGGAAAAGTGGTAGTAGCAGATGGAGTTCAAAAGATGAGGTGTGGGCGGTGCCAGTGAAAACAAAAACCAAAGAGGCTTGAGGAATTCATCATTCCCACAGCTTTTGGCAACCACCGGGGGAATTTTCCTAATGAAAAGGAACCGAAAGAAATTTGGCTTGCAAACCAGAGTCCTATCCATGGGGCGATGAAGTTAGAGCTTAGAGAGAGCGGCTTGTAGAGGCAACTAGTCAGCCTCAAATGGTGTCGATATGTCACACAAATCCTCTTGCACTCTACTCAGATTGATCATTTCTTTGTATGTGATGTCATGAATAAACCATCCTAGACTTGAGTTGGAAGAGCAACCACACTATCCCGGTGTGTGATGCCCTCAATATCTGTAGTGGGAGATTGAAGCTTTTAAGCAGATGTGTCCTAGTGCCTCTTTCAATATTTTCCCACAATCTACCCATAATCACCATTAAGTCATCAAAATAAATGGGGAGGGTAAACCCACTGGTTAGCAGGAGAACCTAGCCCACATGCTATTCATGGTTCAATCAGTTTGGAAGTGCACTCACTAGCATGGAGGATGGCCTTGTGGCAAGTGGATAACCTTTGTTCATTGTTTTGGATGGCCTTCCAATCCTGATCCCTTTTTCTAATTTTTCATCTAAGACCATTTACAACTTATCGGAAAATCTTTTTCCTTAGGAACCTTTTACTTAATGATTTTAGGGAACCACTCAATAAACTCAACAAACCTTCCTACCTAAATTTTGCCTCTACCACAGAATTGGAGTGTTGGCTAAAGGGGTTAGGAGAAAAAGGCCCTTAACCTTTTCCCAATCTGAAATGTATAATTACTGATCCACTGGAAGGAGGAATGACTAGGCATCAGGGGGTTGGGGAAGACTCTTTAGAAGGGAAATATCCACATCTCTTGAGCCAACATTTTGTGTCAGTTCTGCAATCTTTTGGTGTATGACTACAAGTTGTCCCTGGATGTTTCTCTCAATTACGTAGACCGGTTTTCCTACTTGCCCAGTTTTTGTTTGTTGATTCTTCCTCAGGAAAGCTTATGCCGTCTCTTGGGTTCCTTCTCTAATTGAGCCTTTCAGACCTCAAAGTCAACATCCTTCTATTGTAGTTTTTTCTCCAATTGAGTGTGTTGGCGTTCAAACTCCTCACTTTTTTGTTGCATCCCCTGCTCTGCCAAATCCAAATGATTCTGATATTCTTGGTTCCTCCACCATAGCACAACGACTAGATTGGGATCATAGGATTGGAACTTTGCAACTTCCTCTTGGAGTTTATTTTGTTCTACCTATGCTTCCTGCACTTTTTATGATAAGCATGTAATTTTTTCTTCTCTCACCTTCTCCTTTGCTAGTAGGACTTCAATCCTATCCTTTACTAGTTTCAGCTCCTCTTGTTTCTTCTTTAGTTGGCGACCATACTTGAGGAAGTTAGTGGTCACCACCCGCTATGTTTCTTCCATGAGCTCAACCTTGTCCTATGGTCGGGCTATGCTCAGATCGAGTCCCATGACAAACATGTTGTAATCATCGGGTTGCATTTCCCTTTGCTGCAGATACAGGAAGTGAAGTGGATGCAGATTGAGTAGCGAAAAAAGGTGTAAGGGTGCATGGAGGCATCAAGACAAATGGCCACACCTGTGAGAACTATGAGAAACCTACCATGACCATAGGAGTAGAAGTGGAAAAAGAAGGGCCAACACTTGAGGTGATAGGTGATGCATAGACAATAGGGGACACTAAAGATTGAGAAACAAGAGAAGAGGGAGCAAAAGTTACCTGTTGTCTAGATGGTTGCGGTCCTTGGCTCGCTATTGGCTCCTCACTCATTGTGGGACCTAGGCTAGTTACAGGCTTTTGTGAACCCTCTTCCTCAGCTACATTTGTGCATTGCCTCTTGTTGGGTGGTGAGTCCTACACTTGTACATTCTTTGATTGTTGCTACTGGGTTGTTTTTTACCTTTTTTTGGTCCAGGTGTGTGTCTATGAGGTTCCTAACTATGATATATTGAACTGCACATTTGTAGTGACCTTGACTAGCTGCTCCATCAACTTTTCTTTTTGCTGTGTTGGGGCCATCTATACTCCACTTTCCTTCTCCTTTTCCTTCTCTGTATGCATTTTGGACTCCTTCGGGTTGAAATTTTCATCATCGCTTGCGTCAAAATTAGTATGCGCATCATCACACAATTTATCAAATCTTTCATCCAACTCTACACTCTAGTAAGGAGAATCAAGGCATTGGATTTCTTTTTCGGTAGATCTAGAAATCTCTAATTCTTTCCTCGCTCCAGTTTTGTTTCTTTGAAAACTCACTGTGGAGGGTGGCCACTATTTTGCACTTCTCATTATACTTTGCTAACTGGAGGTAGAATTGAAGCCATGGAGGCTTGTTGTCATCAATAAGAATATAGGCTAGGTCCACCAATAGGTCGTCATGCTCCTCCATTAGACTTTGCTACTTTTCCCAATGTAGTTGGGGGTTGTGGGTTACCTTGATGAATTCATTACCTAAGTCATCAAAGGGATTGTAATTCCATTTTTACAGATCATCACTAACCCCAGAGGAGCCAACTTTTCTTCTAGTAGCTTATGTGACATCTTTTTTTCCATAGCCACCCACTTGAAGGTTAGCGGACATTTGAAGAATCCTCTCTTTCCCTTTCCTCCACAAAACTTATAATCAATAATGGACATATACCTGAACATTTCAAGGGCCAATACCCTATGTGTGACATACTCTGGGAGCCAGAATGGCTCCTTGATAAATCCACCCATATAGATGAATGTAAAATCCCTCCTGAGGAGCCAGTCACATTTAGGATTGAAGCTCTGCATCCACTCCACCTAGTCAATGAAAATCCAATAGATACATTCATTCTTATCGAAGTCTTGCAAAATCAGAGTTAAGAAAAAAATTGAAAATGCATAATAGTCATGCATTGTGGAAAGGAGGGGAGTCTTTACAGAAACTAGCCTTTTGGCTCCTTTATCAGTAAAAATAGATAATGGCATCATTTTACTGAAGAAGTCAGGGTTCTAGTATAACAACATATGAGCAAGAAAGGAAGGAAACCTAAAGTTGCACTGAATCTTGTACTCCCATATTTGGCTCATCATCTCTCAGTAAATGACTCCTACAAAGTCATACTAAAACAAGGACTTTTTCCTT
>VDFB02340742.1:0-29163 GCA_007258455.2 Sequoia sempervirens | reverse complement strand
TACATCCCAATTTGTAGAAAATTGTCAGAAGTTAGATGATGCCAATATTTTTGAAATAAAGAAAATTTTAGAAACACAAAAAGAGGAGCTTCTCAAGAAAAATATCCTCACTTCAAATGATGTATCCAAGTCAATGGAGTGGATGGAAGCATCAAATTATAGGAAAGAGATAATGACTAAGGACCTTGAAAGGATGACAAAGATCCAGAGCAAGATAAAGGAGATGTATGATGGCTATATTGCATTCATGAAAATTTTTACTGGGAGAAGAAAATTTGGGGAGAATAATTTGAATGTTAATCAATTACTAAAATGGTGGCATGAGGTTTATTCTCTAACTAGCAATGGATCGATTTCCATAGATCAACTTGAGGATTTAGCCATCAATATATCCAATTTGGATAAGTACCAAGGGCTACAAGTAGAATGGGAGAAATCCCTAATTAAATTTGATGAAGAATTAAAATCAATCAAGCTAAGGATAAAGTTCATCCCAATGTCTAACACAGCCGACCTAGATGATGTGATTTTAAAAGTTAAAGAAATTTCTAAAATAAAGGAAAGGGAAAAGGATAAAGAAGACGGCCAGGTTGGACCACCTTGAGAAGTGTGTCATCATTTGTAAAGCTAATAGTTCATAATGGATAGTGGGAAAATGAATAGTTAATATTTATTGAGTTGTTAACTACTAAGGAACTTGAATTGTTGCAAATTTTGGTGAATTTACTATAGTTGAAGACATTGATTTTGGTGTTCGTCTATGTGTTATTCATCTATGCATGGTTCTTGTGACTCTTATCTATTTCATTTTGAGTAAGTTGGTTTATGATTAATATTAGAACTAGTTGCAGTTCATTTATGTTTATAATAAAGTGTTTAAGGTACTGAGGAATCTTCAGGTCCATACTTTTAGTGATTTGTTGATTGTAGATTGTTGTGTAAAGTTAGCCTGGGCCTACTCTATTTTGCACTTAAATTTTAGTTGTGAATGTTTGCATGAATGTTTGAATATTTACAACCTAAAAATCATTAGATTCCTTTGGATATTGCAAGTTATCTTTGTGATACTGTTGATTTAATCTTGGTTAAGTAGAGATTAGTTTATTTGGAAAATTGGTCCATCTTGAACACTATTATTTTCATAATTGATCTTAGGTTTTAGATTAGATAATTTTCTCTCAAACCCTTAACTTTTTCTATTTCTTTTAATCATCATTAGACAAATATCCACAAAGAATCACTCTTATTGCTATATTTGATGAATATTAAATCTTCAGCATTTTGTTTGTAAGGCCCCTTGTGATTACCAACATTTTCACATTTAACACTGAGTTTTTTATGCATTGTCAAGACTTGACATTATAGACCTTGGGGTTATCTCTTGAAGCTTGTTGATAGAGATTCACCTTTCAAGAAAGATAGGATATCATATTTTTTCTAAGTTGTTGTGTAGAAAACACCATCAATAGATTCGCGCTAGAAGAAGGGATGATTCAACAACCTTTAAGGTTTTCTATCATCAATATCTCTACAGATATTCAAAAGACAAACATGATCTACAGCAGAAGGATATTTCCAGGAGTTAAGAGTCCCTACCAGGTCAAGGATGACCAAAAAGGCGAAGGAATCATCATCTTCACCCATTTGGCCATTTTCTTCTTCATCATTTGATTTTGAGCCAATTTCTGTCAAAACCCACTCCTATTGAGTCAAACCTTTCCACCATTCAGCAAACCTAGATTTCCTCTAATCAGCTACTACCACCTCCACCATCACCAATGGATTTATTGGTTGATAACCCTTCACCCCTGTCTTTCAACAACTATAATGTCATGCCCAAAAATCCTGAGCATTTATGCTCTGAGTTCCATATTAATGATCCCAACAAGATTGTTGAAGAACATATCAATATTTTTCGAACAGCCCTAAAATACTAGGTTGCTCATGAGGATGTGGCTTAGAAATTGTTTCCCTACTCATTGGGAGAAGAGACATTTTATTGGTACAATCACCTTCCATTTGGTTCCATCACTAGCTGGGATCAAATGGAGGTTGTCTTCCTATAGAAATTTAGGATTCCAGTTAACCCCAGTGACTTACAACATCTGTTCATATCAATCAAAAGGGAATTCAATGAACCCATAGGCTCATTTAACAATAGGTTTCATAAGGCATACTCCCACTTGCAACCTACATATGTTGTGAATGATACATCAGCTAAGGAAGTCTCTTATGAAGCACCAGATAGCCTCACATCTATTTTCACTAAGTGGAAACATCAACCCCCTACTACACTAATTGATTCATATGTTGAGGCAGTTAAAGCTAGTACTGATCTAAGGTAGTGTTTGTCTGGAACCTTTCCTTCATTAGGACCTACTACACATCCAAGACAAGTCTAGGGATTGAACCAAGCTTTGGAAAATCAAACTCCCTTAATGAACCTAGTTCCTCAGATGTCCTTGGTTCCCCACCTAGGTCCTCCATTGAATCAAGCTTAGCCAGTCCCTCCTTATTTGCAAAATATAAGGAAGATTACATTTCCCAAGTAGCAATCCAATATACCAACATATTTGTAGCATTCTGAGGTGTTGAACCAATCAATCAATCCTATTCCACCACAAGGTAACACTGATAAGGAAAGGTTGGATAAATTAACAGAACAAATGAAGAAGTTATCTATTGAAGTTACCTATGTGAGGAATTTGAATAGTCAACTATAGGCTGCACAAAGATGGATGCAGTCCAACTACAACAGAGAGAATAGGGACTTTTCTCGTGATCCATGATACAACTTTGAAAGGGGATGCAGTCAGAGACTGGGATATGATGGAGGTCAAACATCAGTACAAAATTTTGATAAAAGACCACCACCAAGATAGAATAGGTCCTAGAATACCCGACCCAACAATGGGGGAGTTCCTACTGTTGGAACTGTAAAATTTTGAAAATTTCATGGCTGTACATACCCGTTAGTTCCCAAAAAATGCTCATACCATAAGCACATGAATCCGCTTTGCATTACAAATTTTCCCATATTTTATCATTTGGTCCCATAGAATTTACCCGTCCTTAAGTATTTCAATGTGTAAGCCATATCGACATAACATGATGCAGGTCTCACCAACCATAAAGCCTTTTATACTAATATATGTCTTTTTGCAGTCTATCGGCAAGACATCGAGAAAGTCTTACCGATGTTATTTCATTTGGTAATACATATCAGCATGATGCAGTTTGTAGTCTCAGCGACACAGGGGTCCTATCAGAAAAACAGTGGTCATCAGTGTAAGTCATAACGAGCTTATTTGTGTCTTACCAATCATGGTGCAATTCCAGAGCACAAAAAAGGAATCTATAATATTCTCAACAAGTTTCCCAGAAAAGTGGATCTTGTCAGTAGTATAATACCATCAGGGTGAGTTCGAGGAAGTCTTGTCGACCCATCATATTGCTATAGCGGAATTACATCGGTAGGGGGACTAAGCGAAATTCATAGTCTCGTCGATAACAAGATTCATCGGTGAGACCTAAGTCATCGGTGAAATGTCCCAAAGCATTCATTTAGTTTTTCCGATACAATGAAAGTGGATCCTGTCGGTAGTACAATGTATCGGGGTGAGTTCATGGAAGTCCTACCAACTCTTAATGTCACTACGACAGGATTATATCAGTAATAGGAATTTGTGATATTCATTGTCTTGTCGATAACAAGATTCATCGGCAAGATTGGCATCATCAGAGAGAGCTAAGAGAGTCATGTTGAATGAAGTTATATCAATAGGAAAACCACTATGTCTCGGTTATCAAAATTGTCGAAGGAAGATTCTTGGCAAGATACAAGTAGTCGAAGGAAAGTCCCGGTGAACCCCAAAGTCACATCGATAAGTTATCATTGGCGAGAATCATAGTGATACACTTAAGACCTAAGGAATAATTCTCGGAGAGACTCACGATGTTGATATGACTACATGACACCATAGCGACATATGATCTATTGGCTATCGGTGAGACTCAGAACATCGATGAGACTATGTGACACCAAAGCGATATGTAATATGTGATAGTCGAATAGACTCAAGGCGTCGGTGGAACTACATGACATCTCAGCGGGTGTTTAAAAAAATGGAAAAGGCCTAAACAACGGATCACCAAGATTTGAATATGAATGGACGCAACTTTTCATATGGCTGATGTATAAATACTCATTTTTAACGAAGAGAGCAGGGAGCAAACAAAAAATGCAGTAGGATACAAAATTTCTTTGTCTAAGACTATGATGCATGTTTGAAATGATGGAGATTTCAATTGAATTCATTTGATGTGGTGACATTTTTCTGGTATCAATTGTTTGTTGTGTTAATTAAAAGTATTGCTGAAGTTGTCTCCAAGGTTGATTTTTTCTAATTATTTAAACTAATATATCAAGGATATTTTTTAGTTTATCAGTCCACACTTGTTGTATCTATATGGTTGGATTAATTGGTTATTTCATGGAGAGATTAAATCCTTTTAGTCAATCATAGTAATTAGGGAATCTCATTTGGATCATTAGGAAGAACTTGGTAATCGCATTCCTGCATGTTTATACCAGTTATAAACTTAAACCTATATGCCAAACAATTTGAGTTTCTACTAGAAAGAAGTTACTCCTTTCAGATTTTTATTTGACTCTGTACACCCAATAAGGCACTAGTCTCTACCATTCTACTGTTTAATTTCATTCATTTTTACATATGAACATATTAGATTTTTTCCTTGATATTTCTTATACAATTTATACCAAATTAAAACTCATTTATCCACTCCTATTTGCCAGCATGGGTAAATTTCTTTAGGAAATAAACATTGGTCAAGTCTGCTTCATTGCTATAGGTACACCCGCCTAGGTCTGGCAACACCTGAAGAGTAGAAGGTCTAAATCATTTGGCCTTATCTGTTACCCTGAAACGTATCAAGAGATTGGAAACCTCTTGAGGTATTTTTCCTACATTTTTGAGAGCTAACAAATTGGCAACTCTACTGGGGAATCAACTCAAAGTCAGGGCCTTAGTCATAGAGTCAAAAATCCTATAAAGACTCTGTTGGGGATAAGAAACAACAAATACTTTCTCACTTTTAGGAAAGTGAGTAGCAACTCTAACAAAAATATTGCATGAATTCAACATGAATGGTAGAAGATCCCAATACAAAGGAGGTCCTAGTGGCAATAGTAAGTGGACCCATAAGGATGATAAGGTTGATAAGGGTAAGAAGATAAATGATGACATGTGCATAACAAGAAAAGACAAAGCATCGAGACCACATTGTGAAACATATGACCATTATGATACATGGAGAGATAATTCAAGTGTAGAACCGTGTACCCCTAAAGAACAAAGAAATCCTTTTTATAATCCTCAAAAATAGGCAAAGTTTGATGCTAAACTCAAAGCCAAACGAATCAGATATCAATAGGAATATGATCAAAGAATGGAGGGTAATCAAAATGAGCCTACTGATCATATAATTCCTCAAGAAAATTATGAGTTCTCAACTCGTGAAGAAATAGAAGCACAGTTAGAGTTTCATAAACAAGAAGTGGAAAGAGAAAAAGTTGAACAGGATAGGGCCCAAATGATAAAAGCAATCCAAGACTTCAAATTGCAGAAAGCCCAAATTATTGCTCAGACAGCTGTTTTTTCAAAGTATATACGACCTCATAGGTAGGGAAATAATAATATAGGACCTTTTGATCCATCCAAAGCTCCTCAGAATCAGATAGGAGATCAATACAAGCAACCAAACCATCCACCATATATTGCATCACAACATACAAATGAACAACCACCTCATGGTCAACAATATGTGTCATATCTTCATACACAGTACAATAATCCAATGTACCAGTATAAGCATGTGCATAACCCTCCCCCCAAGCAATATACAACAATGATCAGACAATTTGATTTGACAGGGTTTCAATTATACCCTTACCTATGGATAGCAGTTGGAGAAGTCTGTTAGGGTTATAAATGGTAGATATCTAACATTTAAATGCAGATTTAATTAATAAACAGAGAAACTAAAACACACATAGAATAAATCATAACACAAAGAATTTAATGTGGTTCACCCAATCCGGGATACATCCACCAAATCATAGCCATCCAATACTTTTATTATCCAGTACAAAATTTATTACAATCTTGCGAATAATTGTGTTTTTCATCATACTGTAACACCCATCCAAACCCCTTTTTAACAAGCTTAGAAGCTTCCAGATTCGGGTTCTACAAAATCAGATTTTTCCATTTTTCGTTGATTTTTTCCTTTTTCGATGATGACGCGAAAAAGTAGGAGGAAAATTTTTCTCGGGGGCTCCTGCCCCCGAACCCCCACTTTTTGGCGACTGCCACCCTCGAACCCCTGCCTGGGGCCCGACCCAACCCCGGACCCTGGGAAGGATACGTGTTGGGGTGTACAGTATACCATGGGCTATATAGTATAGCATGATCAATCGCCACATACCAAAAATCTCCCACTTGGAGACTAATCCTGGATGACATTGTTGCAATTACAGCTCCCACTAGAAATAAGTACCTTGGACCCTGTTGTTTTGTTATACTTGAATTCAACCCTAAAGGCCAACTAAAGCTGAAGAGGAGCTCAGCTTTTCCCTTGTCACTTCATAAAAATATCCGCTGGATTGAAATTTGTATGTATCTTGTCCAGCTTGACCTATCCATCCTCCAACACCGATCGAATGAAATGATATCTCAACTATATGTGTTTTATTTTAGAATGCAAGGCAGAATTCTTTGCAAGATGTATAACACTCTGGCTGTCTGTAAAGAAGTAATTTACAGCCTGTTGTTTGCCCAACTCATCCATGAAAATTTGTAGCCATATCATCTCCTTTGCCGCCTATGTTGCAGCAACATACTCTGCCTCTATGGTGGATAAAGCAACCACCTTTTGCAATCGAGAAATCCAACTCATTGTTGTCCCACCAATTGTAAATACATAACCTGTGGTACTCTACCCAGTATCTATATCCCCTACCAAATCTGAGTCAACATAGCCTTTTAAATCAGTATTAAAGCCCCCAAAACATAAGCAATTATTGGATGTACCTTTCAAGTACCTAAGAATCCATTTTACCGCATTCCAATGCTCAACTCAGGATGACTCAAATACGCTAACAGCTCCTTCGGTATGTGTAATATCGAGTCTCAATACATACCATGGCATACATTAAAAGCGCCTACGGTGAAGCACTTATGGTACCTTGGACATTTTTTCATCCTCCTCTTGTGTCTTTGGACACATATCATGAATCATTTTAACATGACTAGAGCAAAGGTGTCTTGTGACTTTTGCATTCTCCATATGAAATCTCTGCAACACCTTTTCAACATAAGGCAATTGGCGAGATAAAACAATTTTTTTGTTTTTTCCTATCTCTAAAATTTTTCATACCAAGGTTGTTTTGTTGCCCCAAATCCTTCATAGCAAAATATTTTGCTAACTGTTGTTTTAGCTCACTTATGTGATCCATGTTAGACCCAACTACAAGCATGTCATCAACATATAAGCATAAAATAATGTAGCTGTCATTATCCAACCTCTTAAAATAAACACAATGGTCAGAATTACACCTGTTGTAGCCTTGCTCAGCCATAAAACTGTCAAATTTCAAATACCATTGTCGGGGTGCTTGCTTCAAGCCATATAAACTTTTCTTCAATCTGCACACTAGTTTCTCCTTACTTTTGACCTCAAATCCTTGTGGTTGTTCCATATATATTTCCTCTTCCAATCACCATGGAGAAAGGTTGTTTTAACATCAAGCTATTCTAAATGCAAATCTTCAAGCAGCCACAATGCTTAAAACAATACGAATAAAAGGTCATTTTAACAAGAAAAAGTCTCATCAAAATCAATACCACTGCATTGCAAATCCATTTTAAAACTAATGCAGGTTTAAATCTTTTCTTACCTCGACCCTATAAAGTATTTTTTTTGGTAAATCCTTTTACTACTTGAGGCAACTGCATAATTCCCAAATTTTGATTTTTAGCAAAGGAGTCCATTTCTTCTTCATTCCATGCTCCTTGGTGTGGTATCCACTGCCAGCTTCATCATAATATTTTGGTTTGACATTGATTAACAATATAGTATACAAAGAGGGAGAGAATCTTTGGAGGTCTACTTAACCTTGAAAATCGTCTAACAGGAGTTTGTGGTATTTGTTGCTGTTGTTGTTGCCCAACATGAGGAACCACTGAAACATAATTGTTGGGAATATCATCCAACACTACATAATCATTTTCTTTCTTCTCATGCTGCAACAATAGATCTTTGTACAACACTTTTTCATTGAATATGACATCCCCACTTCTCACAATTTTCTGATTTTCAAAATCCCAAAGCCTATAACAAAATTCATCAATGCCATATCCAACAAATACACATTTCTTTGATTTTGCATCAAGCTTGGTTCTATTTTCAGAATCTACATGTGCAAATGCTTCACAACCGAAGGTTTTGAGAAAAGAATAACTCACCTTCTTACCTTTCCATTCTTCCTCTGGAATACCACAACCCAAAGGATTAGAGGGACCTCTATTAATTAAATAAACAGCAGTGTTTACAGTCTTTTCCCACATTTTTAAAGGCAACCCAACATGCAATATCATAGTCCGTGCATGCTCCATTATTGTTCTATTCATGCGCTCAGCCACTCCATTTTCCTGTGGAGTCCTTGGAAACATTTTCTGCCTACGAATACCATTAGAGGAACAATAATCTCCAAACTCTTTGCTGCAATACTCACCACCATTATCAGATATGAGACATTTTATCTTTTTACCCATCTCATTCTCAACCAAGCTTCTCCATTTTTTAAAAGTTTCAAATACATCAGATTTATGCCTAATGAAATAAATTCATACCCTCCTAGTTGCTTCATCAATGAATGTAACATAATACAGAGAGCCACCAAGAGAAGATACCTGAGCTAGTCCCCATACATTCGTATGCACAAGCTCCAATTTCTCATCTTTCTTTTGCTTCCCATCATTGAGAAAACTTACTCTCTTTTGTTTTCCATATACACAACTTTCACAGAAATCCATATTAACACATTTTAGACCTGGTAAAACATTATTTCAATGAAGTACTTTCATACCTTTTGCACTCATATGCCTAAGTCTATTATGCCACAGTGTTGATTCAGAATCCATAGCAACTGTATGATCTTCTACCTGCTGAACTGCAACAACTCTTCTTGAACATTGACCTTTTTCCATAACAATTAAAGTAAAAGGAATAGTATAACCTGAACAAAGATATAAGGTGCCTACTTTCACACCTTTTGCTACCACTAAGGCACCCTTTGTGACCTTCCAATTTTTATCACTAAATGTAACAACACAACCTTCATCATCTAGTTGCCCTACTGAAATTAAATTTATGCTTAACTTTGGAACATGCCTTACCTCACATGTAGTAGCCAATGATTCCATTCTGTTCTAATCTTGATTCTCTTCCTTTCCAACAACTGGACAGGTTTGTTATCTCCTAAATGTCCAAACCAAAATCCCTTGGACATAATCAAGAAAATAACTTCTATGGGGTTAGCATGAATGAAGCCTGAATCTAACACCCAAGAATCATCAGCATTATCAAGGGAAAGAATCAAAGCATCCTCATTAGATTTATTACTTACCACATTTGCCTCTTTACTTCCTTTTTGTCTCCTTTATTTTTCTAAGACCAACAATCTTTCTTTAAATGACCTGACTTACCACAGTACCAGCAATCCCTCTTGTCTCTAGATTGGGACCTTCTGTCCTTTGATTTTCCTCGTGACTTCCCACGATTTTTGAAATTATTTCCTCTCTCCTTTGTTCTACCCTTGCTTTCTGCATTCAGAACACTGGTTGATGTGGATGTTCCACCTGAGCTTTTCCTACGAATTTCCTCGCTCAAAATAACACCAACAACATCATCAAATGTCAATGTATTCGAACTAAACAGACTATTGTTAACAGCCATTACTAAAGCTTATTCCAAATTTTAGCAAAGAACACAAAATTAAAAGAGCCCTAACTTCTTCATCAAAAGTTTACTTTTACAGCACTTAATTGATCGCGACCGTGATAACTCATTTAAATGATCAGTAACTGACCCACCTTCTACCATTTTCATATTAAATAAACGCTTCATAAGAAATACCTTATTTGAAGCGGAAGGCTTTTCATACAACTTTTCCAGGGTTTCCATCAAATCTTGATTTGTCTTTGCTGTTGTAATATTGAATGCCACCGATTGTGCTAGGCATAAACGAATACTACCAAGAGCCTTTCTATCCAAAATCTCCTAGCCCTCATCAGATATTGTTGCGGGTTTCTTGGTTTTCCCTTCCAATGGCCACCATAAATCCTTCTGATAGAGATAGTCCTCCATCTACATCTTCCATAACTGATAGTTCTGCCCATTAAACTTCTCAACCTTCTTATTCTCATCTACCATTGCTCCCACTCAACTGTGAGACCTTCCTAGAGATGATAATCGAAACACAACCCACTCTGATACCACTTGTTAGGGTTAGAAATGGCAGATATCTAACAATTAAATGCAGATTTAATTAATAAACAAAGAAACTAAAACACACACAGAATAAATCATAACACAAAGAATTTAACGTGGTTCACCCAATCAAGGCTACATCCACCAAACTGCAGCCATCCAATACTTTTATTATCTAGTACAAAACTTATTACAATCTTGCGAATAATCACGTTTTTCATCATACTGTAACACCCATCCGAACCCCTTTTTAACAAGCTTAGAAGCTTCCATATTCGGGTTCTACAAAATCGGGTTTTTCCATTTTTCGTTGATTTTTCCCTTTTTCGGTGATGACGCGAAAAAGTAGGAGGAAATATTTTCTCGGGGGTTGTCGCCCGGGGTCCGGCTTGGCCCCAGACCCTGGCAAGGATACATGTCGAGGTGTATAGTATACCATGGGCTATATAGTATAGTATGATTAGTCGCCACATACCAACAAAGTATTGTTCCTAAGTTTACAGGGAGCAATGCAATTACTGTTGAAGATCATTTGAGGAATTTTAATTCTTTTATCCAAGACTTGGATATAGCATATGAAGATTTGCATATGAGGTTGTTCATGATGTCACTCACCGAAGAAGTTAGGGATTGGTTCAATGGCCTGCCAACAGCTTCTATTGATTCTATCCAAGAATTTCAAAATTGATTTCTTAAACAATATGGAAATCCATGTGCACCAGATGTTGCTTTACATGAATTAGTATAGATTCAAAAAAATCAGAATGAGTCAATTTATGATTTTAACCAGAGATTCAGCAAATTGCAGAATAAGATACCACCTAGATCAAAGTTTCCAAACTCTGCGGCATTGAGTATTTATTTGAATGCATTTGATCCAAAAATAGGGTATGAACTAAGAAATAGGTTTCCAAGAGATTTAGCTGAAGCCCAAAAGATAGCGCTAACCACTGAAAACAACAGGAAAGCTACTAGGATGATCAGTAAGAGAGACAATCCTAGGGTTCCTCAGCAAGTCAATAATTACCAGTACAAACAGGAGAACACGTACAGAAATGAGAGGCCTCAGTTACATGACATGCCCTATAATACAAATTGGAAGGATGGAAAACCTATAATAGATAGACCCAGGAACAAAGAAACACCTGATCCATTAAGGAAGAAGGGAGTGTATATGGTCAATAACAGTTGTTGGTGTGAAAGCTGTGATGGGCCACATTCCCTAGATCATTGTGTTGTATCCCAAAAAATGCAAGAAGAAGGAATGTCAGTGGGTAACAATGGAGAGGATCACACAGTGTATTTGACTTCAAATAATTTTCACCATGTTGAGGAGAAATACTCATCTTCAAAAGATGAAGGTTATGAGTACGATGTTTCAAATCAAAGGTGCAATGTCCACATGGCTGAACGGTAGGTTTTTTCTTATTCTGAAGAAGATTATGCAGAACAATACTTTGTTGAGGTGCCTACTCAATGTGATATGAGGAGACCCACTAAAGAGGAAATAAAGAGGTTAACCATTGTTGCAGTTGAACAAGCAAAGAACAAGTATTGGTTAAGAAATAGGATAGTGAATGAAAAGGAAGGTGTTCCCAGGGGAATATTTATGAAAGACAAAGAGGTGACACCAAGAGTTTTGAAGAAAACTAAGAATATGCAACATGATAAGAATGATCAGAAGCTTGTCCAAAAGGAAGATTACAAAGGAGAAGCATCAGAGCAAAAGAAAACAATTAAGGCAGAGGGTCCTTCTTTTGACTTCTTTCAAGCTTTATCTCATGTAAAAATGTATGTCCCACTGCTTGAGATGATGAGAATTAAGGAGTATAGGGATAGTGCAATTCAATTGATATCAAGTGGAAATGAGAAAAGTACAAGTTTTGAAAATCATATGGCCACCAAAACAGTTAACAAGCAAGAGAAAGTGATTGTCCTTGGTGTGCTTAAATGATGTATTGGTAAGTTCCCCACAAGTTGAGCCTTTTTTCACCACACTGCTTATAAACAACAAACTGTTGAGGAATTGCATGATAGACTCTGGTGCTGCAATCAATATCATGCCAGTTGGAGTTATGAAACAGCTTGGTATGTGGGTAGATACTAATGAAGGGAAGTTCTATGCAATGGATAGTAGGCCTATTCCAGTAGTAGGTGTTATGAAAGATGTTGAAGTCAAACTAGCTACTTATCCTCAGGTGGCCTACAATATAGATATAACTGTAATTGATACTCCTCCTCAGTTTGGGATGCTTTTATCAAGACAGTGGATGGTAGTAGTTGGGGGAAATGTCCAATTTGATTTATCTTATGCAACAATTCTAGTGAATGGCCAGGAAGTTAAGTTGTACAGGGAGCCAAGGATGAATCCAATTGTAGATTGTGTACCTCAAGATCAAGTCAATTGCTTTTGTGATATGGATCTTGGAAGTTTTAAGATAGAAACAACCCAACTAGAGTTAGTTAATGGTGATCCAACTGATAAACATGTTGCAAAAAACTGTGATGGTGTGTGGAAAATGTACTTTGATGGAGCCTGCAGCCAAGAAGATAATAGAGCAAGAATAGTTTTTGTTTCCCCTGAAGGAGTTACTTTTAAATATTCATTTTTTCTGGAATTTGAATGCATGAACAATATAGCAGAGTATGAAGCTTTACTAACAGGATTAAATATGGATGTAAAACATAACATCAAGTTGCTAGTTGTTCTAGGGGATTCTGAGCTAGTTGTTTCTCAAGTTAAATCAAAATATGCGGCAAAACACAAGAGGCTAAAGCAATACAAGAATGATGTATGGGACACAATTGAGTTGTTTGATTCTTTCTCCATTGAATGGATTGAGAGGTCAAAAAACATAATGGTAGACTTTTTAGCCAATGTAGCACTAAGAAGAGATGGCATCACATTGGCTAGAGTGTCTCAAATCGAGTTCAAAGCAAGACCTGTTGTGCCTAACAATATATACAGTTGGGAGGTTTTTAATGATGATGCTGAGCTCTTAAAATTTCTTCACTGTATAGATCAATATGAAGCTCAAAAAGTTGATTTCAATGCCTTTGTTGAAGAAGTAGATGGAAAGCATACAGTATTGAGGAAAGAGGTATTATAGCTTAAAACTAATAAGCTTCCCAAAGGGCTAGTAGCATTGGAAAGGGTATGTGATGGAAATGATTGGTCCCTCATGAAACAGATACCAGTCAAGAGAGAGGATATTGAAGAGGTCAATTTAGGGGCTGAACTAGCACCAAAAAAGGTATACATTGGAAAGAAAATAAGCCCGAAAATTTGAAGAATGTTGATTGCACTATTGAGAAAATATAAACATGTGTTTGCATGGTCTTATGAAGATCTCAAAGCATATAGGGAAGATTTTTTTCCACATGAAATCCCATTGAAGCTAGATGCAAAGCCATTTAGGCAAAGACAAAGACCTATCAATCCAACATTGGAACCAAAAATGTAGGAGGAATTGGTAAAGCTTAGAGATGGGGGTATTATCAAACCAATCAGACATTCAACATGGGCTTCGAACCTGGTTCCTGTGAGGAAGAAGAATGGGGATGTCAGATTATGTGTGGACTTCAGAAATCTAAATGTGGCATCTCTCAAGGATAATTATCCTCTACCTAATATGGAAGTTGTACTGCAAAAATTAATAGGGTGTGAGCTATTATCTATGATGGATGGGTTCTCTGGTTACAACCAGGTCAAAGTCAAAGAATCTGAGCAGTACAAGACAACTTTTACAATACCATGGGGAACATATGTTTATGTGAGAATGCCATTCGGTCTCACAAATGCAGGTGCAGCCTTTCAAAGAGTTATGGACATAGGATTTGCAGACTTGATTAATGTTATCATGGTGGTATATCAAGATGAACTCACTACTTATTCAAAAAGGGTTGAAGATCATGTAGAACATCTAGAAAAGGTATTTATTAAAGCTTTAGAATAGTGTATTAGTCTGAACCCTAAAAAATGTCATTTTGCAGTCACAGAAGGTAAACTCTTAGGACATATTGTGTCAAAGGAGGGGTTTAGAATAGATCCTGAGAGGGTTGAGGCCATAGATAAAGTTCCTATTCCTAAAATTGTCAAGGCCATCCAGTCATCTTTTGGACAGATCAATTTTGTTAGGAGATTTGTGTCTAATTTTGCTGAAATTGTTAAGCCCATATCAAAGATGCTGAGGAAGGGACAAAAGGTAGATTGGACTACAGAAGCATTAGAAGCTTTTATATCAATCAAAAAGGCCATCAAGGAAGCCCTTGTCCTTAAATCTCCAGATTTTTCAAAACCTTTTCAAATATTTTCATTTGCTTCATTGCATACTATAGTTGTTGTTATGTTATAGAAGAATGAGGAAGTTCATGAGTAGCCTGTGTCTTTTTTCAGCAAGTCATTGCAAGGGTCATAATTGAAATATGATATAATGGAGAAACAAACATTTGAATTGGTGAAAGCCATAAAAGCTTTTAGACCATATCTTGTTGGAGCCAAAGTGATAGCTTATGTCCCTCATGCGGCTGTTAAAGATATTTTGACACAGTCAGAGGTAACTGGAAAGAGATGCAGGTGGATTAATAAAATTCAAGAATTTGATATGGAAATACAAATTACTAAATTAGTGAGAGGTCAGGGTTTTTCCAAGTTAATGGCATAAACAAATATTGAAGCAAATTAAATTTGTAATGTAGAAGATGAAGGAAATGTAGTTGCAAGTATTGAGCATACTCCTTGGTATACAGACATCATGTATTACCTCAGATATATGAAGTGTCCTGAAGGATTAAGTGATAATTAGAGAAGAACCTTGAAGCTGCAAGTGTCCAAACATGTGTTCATCGAAGGTGATTTGTTTTGGAAAAATAGGGACAAGATATTATTATTGTAGATGAGTCACAGGCCAAGCACGTTATAAGAGAAATGCATGAAGGGGTTCGTGGAGGCCATTATTTTGCAAAGACAACTGCACATAAAATTCTCAGGGCAGGTTATTACTAGCCAAAAGTCTTTAATGATTCTTTTTCATATGTAAGAAGATGTGAAGCATGTCAGAAGTCCTCAAGGAAAATGAAGCATCAAGGAGCTTTACCACTCATACCTTTGCAGGTTGAAGCCCCTTTTCATCAGTGAGGAATTGATTTTATTGGGGAGATACAAGAGAAATCAAGTGGAGGACATAAGTGGATCCTAGTAGCTACTGATTACTTCACCAAATGGGTAGAGGCAGTCCCAACCAAGCAAGCAACAAGTAAAGTTGTGATCAATTTTTTAATAGATAACATTATTACCAGATTTGGTACACCATTAAGATTGATTACAGATAATGGGATCTGTTTCAGATCTGATGAGTTTAAATATTTTTGTAGTACATATGGTATCACTTTTTCTTATGTAGCTCCTCATCATCCACAAGCTAATGGTCAAGCAGAGTCCAGCAACAAAATCCTTATGAAAATCATAAGGAGAATGCTAGTTGGGAATAAAAAGGCTTGGGATTCAAAATTGAGGTTGGTTGTGTGGGCTGATAGGATAACTGTGAAAAAGGAAATTGGGAAATCCCCATTTGAATTGGTATATGGAACACAAGCTAGGATGCCTTTACAAAATTTGTTACCAGTTTACAAATTTATCCTTCAGGAAGATATAGATATTACAGAACCAATTGAGGAAAGAATGGAACAACTGGCGGAGCTTGATGAAATAAGAAGATTAGCTCAAAACCAGAATGTGAAGTTGCAGGAACAAATGAAGTATTTATTTGATAGAAGAGCAAAAGATAGAAAATTTGAAGAAAATGATCTAGTGCTAATGTGGAATGAAAGGTGTCAGGAGAAGGGAAAACATGGGAAATTTGAAGCTTTGTGGTTGGGACCCTTTGTTGTTGTTGGCAAGAAAGGTGAAGATTCATATTATTTTCAAAACATGACTAGTGAAGAACAAGAGTTTCCTGTACATGGGAAATTCTTGAAGCATTTTTTCTCTTCAGCAATATAGAGGATTAAGGGTTGCCAGTGCATGGACAACTCTTGACAATCCTCTCAAAAATTTCTATTCCATGCATAGTATTTTAGGAAATAAAAGGAACAAGAATTACCAGTACATGGACAATCTTGAAATTCCTTCATTTTAAATAAATCTTTCCATGTACAGTAGTATAGAGTCATGTTCATCTCCATTTCCATTCATTTTATCCTGCTCACTAGTCCATAACCTTGAAAGTCTGGTATGCTCATTTAGAGATTTGGATCCTTGCAATGATTTCACAATCTTTCATCCCCAGATGGAGCCACTGTTAGAACTGTAAAATTTTGAAAATTTCATGGCTGCATATACTCATTAGTTCCCAAAAATTCCCATACCATAAGCACAGGAATCCTCTTTTGATAACATATTTTCCCATATTTTGTCATGTGGTCCCATAGAATTCATCTAACCTTGAGTATTTCAATTTATAAATCCTATCAGCAAGAGATGATATAGGTCTCGCTGATCCATGAAGCATTTTATACTAACATGTTTCTTTTGCAGTCTATTGGCAATACATTGAGATTGTCTTACCGATGAGATTTCTGTTGAGGATTCACATCGGGGCAGACACAATTCATAGTCTCAGTGAAAGAAATATCCTATTGGCAAGACAATATGCATCGGGGTGAGTCATATCGAGCTCATTTGTGTCTTACCAATCGAAGACATAGAGACATATTAGTGAGACAACAATCGTCAGGATAAGTCATAGCAAGCACATATGTGTTTTACCGATGAAGCACAAAGAACTATGTCGCTGAGACAAGAGTCATCAGTGTGATGTCCCAGAGTATTCACTTGGTCTTACTGATAAAGCAAAGGTGGGTTTCGTTGTTGTCATCATGATGAGCTCATGGAGTCCTACTGACCCCCTATGTCATAGCGACGAGTGTTGTATTGATAAATACTTGGCGGCATGTTTAGAGGGAATATTCATTGGCGAGATAGGCTTTGTCGAAGAGAGCTAGGAAGGTCACACCGGGTGTTTTTCCATCGGCAAGAGAATTATTATGTCTCGGCGATCAAAAGACAGACTGAAAGAAATCTCAGCAAAACACGAAGTAATCTATAGAGTGTTTTCCCAACTCACAAAGTCACAGCGATAGGCTTCATTGGTGAGAGCTACAGCGACATATTCAGGACCGAAGGAATAATCCTCAAGGAGACTCAGAACATCAATCAAAGTGCATGACTCCATAGCAATATGTGATATATTGGCTGTCGTGAGGACTCGGAGTGTTGGTATGACTGCAAGACATCTCAGAGGGTGTTTAGCAAATGTTTGAAAAGGCCCAAATGAAATAATTGCCCGAGATTTGAATACGAATGGACGCAACTCTTCATGATGCTGATATATAAATACCATTTTTTGACAGTGAATAAAGAGAGTAGAGGTGGAATAAGAATATAGTAGGATACAAAATGTTTACAATTTTGAGACTATGATGCATGTTTGAAACAATGGAGATTTCAATTGATTTTATTTGATGTGATGACATTTTTTTGGTTTCAGTTGTTTGTTGTGTTAATTAAAAGTATTGCTGAAGTTGTCTCCAAGGTTGATGTTTTCTAATTGTTTAAACTGATATATCAAGGATATTTTTCAGTTTATCAGTGTACACTTGTTGTATCTATATGATTTTCTTAATTGGTTATTTCAAGGAAAGATTAAGTCCTTTTAGTCAATCATAGTAATTAGAAAATCTCATTTGGATCATTAAGAAGAACTCAGTAGTCATCCTTGCATGTTTATACCAGTTATAAACTTAAAATTGTATGCCAAACAATTTGAGTATCTGCCAGAAAGAAGTTATTCATTTTAGATTATCATTTGAACTCTGTATACCCAATAAGGCACTAGTATCTACCATTCTACTATTTAATTTCATTCATTTTTACATATGAACACATTAGATTTTTGCCTCGATATTGCTTATACAATTTATACCAAAATAAAACTCATTTATCCACTCCTATTTGCCAATGTGGGTAAATTTCTTTAGGAAATGAACAGAGATCAAGTCTGCTTTATTCAAATAGGTATACCCACCTCGGTCTAGCAGCACCTAAGTAAAAGAAGGTTCAAATCATTTGGCCTTGTCTGTTACCCTAAAATGTTGTGAGAGCTTGGCAACCTCTCGTGGTTCAAACCTGTGTTTTTGAGAGTTAACAAAAGGAATGATCCTCTTTTCGTACTCTAGGATGTAAAGAAGTTTGTGCCATGTGTAGTAGATATCTATGGGATTGCTTGATTCAAGTCTTAGAGATAGGGGGTATGGAGTTATTTTTCTTTGTATATTTTGAATTGTTGCCCCTAGCTGATTTCATTTTGAATCCATGACATTAATTCCCTCAAGTGAATATCCCCAATGTATAGCAATGGATTCCATTCATGGTCATTGGGAACAACATAATTGTGCAAATACAACTCACACAGTAAATTCTTATCTTCAGGAGGAGAGGATTGGTAAGCTTGGAAAAATTCTTGTGGGGTTTCAATGGAAGAGTTTATACCAGAAATGACCCTTGACAACTTAAAAGAAAGATTACGCTCCCTTAAATGCAATGCATATACCCTTGGGGGAGTCTTACATTCCATAATTTTTGGTACTAGAGCCACCAAATTCTTTACCTTATCCTTTAATGAAGTAATCTCTGCATTCTTCACCTCAATTTCTTCATTTTTCTTATCGATCTCTTCCTGTAGCTTGAGTTTTTCTCTATTCCATTTTTCTTCTTTCTCCTGCATTTCTTTCCATTAATCTAGGGCTACTGATGCCCATGAAAAAGTAGGAGGTTTGTGCTTTCCTACTAGGATCTTCCTTTGCACTGGTTCTTGATGTTCAACTTGCTCTACTTGCATTGGTTCTTGATATTCAACTTGCTCTACAACAACAAGAAGTTCTGCCAATCCTATATTTTCCTACTCCTTAGGAGCTTCTTCCTTCTTCCCAGGTTTCCCTCTAAGTCTATGGATCCTTTTTGAAGGAATTCCAGTAGTAGACTCGGTCAATTTTGATTTCTTTGGAGGACTCTTATTTTTCCCAATGGCTATAGGATGCTCTATTTCTTCAGTTTTCAACTTCCTAGGGCTAGGATTTATCTTTTCTAGTTTTTGCTTCTTAGCCTCCCCTTTTCTAATTTCTACTTTTCTTATTTTTTCTTCCTCCTTTTGAATAGCAGGCCTAGTGCGAATTGTGGTTTTAGGGAAAACATCGACATTGGGGTCCGAAGATGAACTATCTTCATCTGCATGCTTAGATTAAGAGGAATTAATTTCTAATGCAGTTTCTACTACAGGAGGGTTTTTACTAGGAATTACCGTAGAAGTTGAAGCTCCAGGAGTGAATTTAATAACCCCCTCATTCCCACTAACCCTATGAGTTAGGGGTTGACCTCTAAGACCCACATTTTCTAATTTGAACTTCTTAATTTTCAAAAATTCATCCCATGACATACTGGACACATCTTGCAAAGACTTTTCTACAAGCAATTTAATCAAAAAATGATGGGAAATAGAATTTTACCTACCTTTCTATTTCTCAATAGCCATGATTGCAAGAATATTGTACAAGATGTTTGGCACATTCATCCTCCTACCATGTCTCATGTGATTCAAAAGATTCAAATGCATAGAATGAAGACAGGATTGGTGATCCTCACAAGTAATGTATTTGATGATATAAACAACAACCTGCTTCCATGTTTCTTGTAAAGTTCTTCTTGTTCTTTGTTTTTCTATAACAAGTGGAGGATCACTAGGATTGGTGAATTCTTCTCTAGCTGATCTAGCATCCCTAGAAGCAAGGTAGGGTTCTCCTTCAGTGGGAAAACCTAACACTTCAACAATCCTTTCTTCGGTGGTAATAACTTTTAATCCTTTTACCATTGCCTCACCATTAGAAAATGTTTCTGCAAATTCTAAGGCAATGTCGTTATTGAAACTATTTAGCTTTAGAAAGTAATCTATCCAACCACAATTTCTAAATTCAGGCTCACATAGTGCATCCTGTAGGATTACCTGGTGAACTGTTGGTTCATTTCTAATTAACTGACCTCCCATTGCCTCCACTCCCACTCTGGAAAACACCTCTGCAAAGACTTCTTTCTTGCAATCCTTCTTCTGAAAACCCAAATTATCTTCCACTTCCTACAATTCTCACCAATACTAACACCAATGTCACATGACCTCTCAAGTTTACCTTTTTAGTGGAATTATGATTTTGACTAAGGCAGTAAAGAAAACATAAAGGAGGGGTATTATCAAAGAAAATGGCAGCAACTTAATGTCATATCATGCATGCAGGACATCGCTTCAACTACATCATTTAAAATTTACTACCATGTTGGTGTATGAAACATAGGTTCACACTTCCCCCCCAACCTAAATAAAAGCATGTGTTCGCACAGGCTAGAATGGAATTATGATATAACAGGGCATACTAACAGAATTGCTATGTGAAATATAAATATTAAAGCATAGTAATTAAACAAATGCATGTAAGGTAATTAATATGCATTAAGTCATTATGCACGCACCTGAAAAAATTAAATGTCTTTTCCAAAGAATGTGGAAGAAAGTACCGATCATCAAAAAAGTACAGTTGGGCAATTAAATGAAGTAATGGTGGAGTGAAGTGATGGTGGAGTGATGTGGAAGAGAGAGAGAGAGAGAGAGAGAGAGAGAGAGAGAGAGAGAGATGGGAGATGAATGGGCGGTTAGGTTTATTAATGGAGAAAAGAATTCCCACAAAAAGTGGAAATATTTATTATGGTTGCATGTGTACCTTTGACTAGCTAGAAGGTTGAACGCTAGGTTTGCTTCCTTTGGATGCAGGAACTTTAGAGGTCTGGTATTCAATACATTTCTACATGAACTCCTGTTTTGAGGCAAGCTTATGGTATAGCCTGAGATGGTAACCATTGACCAGGAGCTTGAACCTAACAAGATCAATTGTTGTAAGTTGAACAAAACCATTGGGGAAGACCTCTGTAATCTCATATGGTCCCAACCACCGAGTTTGAAGCTTTCCTGAGTTTTCTTTATACCTGGAATCATAAAGAAGTTCCCAGTCACTTGGCTGGAACTCCTTTTCTTTGATATATTTATCATGCCATCTAATTCTCTGGTTCTGCACCATCTCAGTATGGTGGAGATCTGATTTCCTCATCTCATCTAAGGAATTTAGTTGCATAACCCTATCCTTTTGTGCCTTAGATATATCTATTCCAAAGTATAATGTTGTTCTAAGAGTTTTGTGTTCAAACTCTATAGGCATCATTGTTGTTTTTCCATATAATAGTTCAAAGGGAGTAAAAGTAGTGGTGGTTTTCCAAGTGGTTCTATAGGCCTAGACTGCTTCTGGCAACCTATTTTCCCAATATTTTCTATGGATTACTACTGTTTTGGTCAGAATAGATTCTATTTCCTTATTTGTTACCTCAGACTCACCATTGTCTTGACGGTGATAGGGTGTATATTTTCTATGCCTGACATTATACTCATTCACCAATGTTGTGACAAGAGTGGATGTGAATTGAGCCCCTTGATCTATGACTATTTCTCTAGGAACTCAATAGCGTGTGAAGATTTCTTCATAGAGGAATTCTACAACTTTATTGTCCCTAGCATGTTTCATGGCTTTGACCTTAACCCATTTAGTCACATAGTCAGTACAAACCAAGATGTAAGATTTTCCATTTGATGGTGGATCAATTGGACCTATAAAATCAAGTCCCCATTTATCAAATGGTGTGATAACTACTTGAGGGTATAGAGGGATCTCATCTAATTTAGTTGGTTGGCCCATCCTTTAACACCTATCACACTTCCTAGTGTACTTGTCTACATCCTTATGAAGTGTAGGCCAATAATACCTTGTATTGAGAATCTTCATGGTTGTTCTCTTAGCTGCAAAGTGTCCACCACATGGTTCATTATGGCATACATGTAGTATATCATAAGTTTCATCCTCTCTCACATATCTTCTCATTAGATGATCTAGTCCAGTATAGAATAAACAACTTGCAATCCATGAGAATGGAAATTTTTTCTCAATAAGGACCTTTCGCTCTTTGGGAGAGAAATGAGCAGGAACTCTTCCTGTGACCAAATAATTGGCTATATCTAAATACCAAGGTGTATGCACATTGATAGAGAACAAATTTTCATCAATGACTTGAGTGTCCTCTGATGTAGTCAATCTAGAGAGAAAAACTGCCACAACATTTTCCTTACCTGGTTTGTCTATGTGATATCAAATTCTTGCATTAACAGTAACCACCTTGCTAACCTTCCTGAAATCAATGGCTTGTTCATAAGGTATCTTATGGCTACATGGTCTATATGGACAAAGATCTGGTATCCTATGATACAGTGCCTGAACTTGTTGAGAGCATAAATAATTGCCAACATCTCCTTCTCTGACACTGTGTAGTTAAACTCAACCCCTTGTAGGTTCTTGCTGACAAAGTAGATTGTATTCTCAATTGCACCCTCTTTTTTTCCTAAGACAACCCCTATAGCATAATCAGATGCATCTATCTGAATATGGAAAGGGAGTCCCCAATTAGGTCCTTTGAGCATAAGAGAATGGGTTAATGTTGTTTTTAAATTAAAGAATGCATAAAAGGACTTTTTCCTATCATCATGAGTTGTGCCACTACATTGACCTCCTCGACCTCTTCTCCAACATGTCGCTAGATGGGGTTGTCCATATCATGGGATGGTTGAGCAGGAGGATAAAGAACAAGCTTTTTAGTGCTTCTCTCATCAGAAATAGTCATGTTCCCTGACCGAAATCCAATGTAAGCATCTATTGTAGCTAACCACGACCTTCCCAGAATAATGGAATACCCTCCTAATGTAGCTTTAGGGGAAAGGATCATGAAGTTTATTGGATATTCCCAAGAGTCTATTGTAACAACAAGGTCTTCTACTATACCATCTGGTTTGATAGTGGAACTGTTAGTAAGCTGCAAGATAGTAGGAGTAGGTCTCATATTTGTAACATTCAATTGCTATAGGATATCCTTAGTAATCACATTGATAGTTGCTCCCAAGTCTACTAGAGCATTCTTTACTTGAAATCCATTTATAATGACTCCAACTACAAGACTACCTGGGTCAGTATACTTAGGAATAGTTACTTTCCCAAGCATGATATCTTCCAACTATCCCACCACATGAATGGTAGTGGGGTCCTTTTTCCTCCCTGTCTTTTTCAGACATGCTTCCTTAATTCTCTTACTATATATGGGGAAATATTTTATGGCCTGAAACAAAGGTATCTTGACACATATTTGTTTCAACTAATCCAAAATATCAAAGGTTGTTTCTTCCTTTTCTTCTTTTTCTTTAACAACTTCTAACCTTTGAGAAAATGGCGGGTCTTGATCAGACTGTCAAACTGGTTTAGGATTCTTCGACACACTTGACTGAGTAGAGATATTAGATATATTTTGATGCTCCTCTTCTTCCATAGGAAGCTCTGTTATAATAGGAGTGGAAGGAGATGAAAAATTAGTTCCTTAACATAGATGAATATCACTCACACTCACAACATATGCAAGAAATTGGTTGGGATCTATAGAGTAAACGGGCTGCAGTTGGGGTTTCTTATTTGGGTTAGGTGCACGAGTTGAGTTGGTAATTGAGTAGGTAGATTTTGAGTTAGGAGGAGGCATTATGGTAGGTTGTTGAGGCTCTGGAGGTGGCTGCATGTAACCAATTTCTTGGTTTGGCCATTGATGTCCTCCCCTCCATTAGGATGTTTGTTGCCAGTTTCCTGGAGATTGCTGCCAATTCCCCTGGAATTGTTGCCACTGAGGTGGAGAGTTTTGGTAATTGGGCCATGTATTTAGAGGATTGTTCCAAGGCTGAGGTGGATAGCCTCCAAATTTTGATGGGTATGGGGGTTTCCATTGGTTACCAGATGCATAAGAATTCAAATAAGGTCCACTAAAAGATAATGGATCTAGTGGCATACCTTGTCTTGGAGCCAATGACCTTCTTTGTGTAGTGTAGAAAACCTAATCATCATCTCCCTGAATTGTATTTCAATGGAATTTTCTTGTTGTCAATGTTGGCTACCATTTTACATCTATAGTCCTTCTTTTGCTTGCAATGAGGATAATATTCTGCTAGCATTGCCTCTGCCTCCTCATGTTTCTTCTTTGCTTGAAGCGTATCTAGCTCATTGGCCATATTGTTTATGATATCCTGCTTGAAATCTGCCAGCAAATGAGTGATTTCCATCCTTGAAACTCCATTATTGGAGGATTTACCCATAGAAGATTGGTAACCTCTTCCTTTCTCCATAGCTGCCCTAGAGTAATTTTGACATATCTTCCTAATATCATCTTAGGGAACTTGGGCGATATCTCCTCCTGTCACCAAGTCTAGAGCATTAGTGCAATTTTCACTTATCCCTCTAATGAAGAAAAAAATTTGAGACTCTTCATTGAGTGCATGATGTGGGGATTTATGCATACAAAACAAGAACCTTGAAATATAGTCCTCCAAGCTTTCATCCTCCTACTACATCTTGAAGATATCATCTCCTCTCATATCACTACCTCTACAATAGTCTTTATACTTCTCAAGAAACTTTGTTTTCATATCATCCCACATTTCTACAGTATTCCTACCCAAGCCCATGAACCATCTTAATGCAGCTTCCTTCAAGGTAGTAGGAAACAATTTAAGCCTACAAGCATCAGTGGTGTAATCATAGCTTCTGTAGAGGATATAAAATTCAAACAAGAAAGTGTTAGGGTCCTCTATTACCATCCCATAGAATTTAGGAAGGACTGAAGCAGGGTTGTTCTTGAGGTTATCAAATTCATTCTGGAGAGTGATAGGGAATGGAAAAGATGGTTGGTTTGGTCTATATTGGTTTTGGTTATCAACATTAGGGTCATTAGGAAGGAATCTCCCTAGAGCATCTCTTACCTGCCTCTATGCATGCGGTATTGACTTAGTATCATCCAACTCACACAAAGAATTGGTGAAAGAATAATGAATCATTAATTTATTCAAATGAAGGGTATGCTAAAAATAACTTCATAGATACTAAAAACAAGAAAGAAACTCAAAATGACTCCAAAGAACTTCCTAGTTTGACACCATCCCCAACAATGACACCAAAAATGTTGGCCTCCTCTAATGGTTCAATAATTAAGCCCTTAAAGCTATAACTTAGATATTAGATATCTACACTAAGTAGTTATCTTGCTCATCATGAAGGTTCATTTCATTATCAACCCAGGGTTGTTAACTTGAAATGGGTCAGCAATGTCTGTGCACTAGGACTCAATTGTAGTCATCCTTATCCTATAACTAGAAAGGAAATAGTACTGAAAGTAAAATTCTTGAAAGGAATTAGCATAAGTACTGAGCATGAATCTGTAGACATCGAAAATATACATATTGATATCGCACACTCGATCCTAATCTACTAACATCATTTCATCCTTTATCATCCCCCTATCTAACCATTTAATTGAATAGCCTTATTTGATTAAATTCATCATAATTCCCCTTTTAATTAAATAAATCCCTCCATTTAATTAAATCATTATCTCTATGTAATTAGCTAGGTCACTTCATCTTCCTATCTTTGATTTAATTAAATAATCCATATTATTTGATTAAATCTCAAAGTTCATCTAATTAAATTAAATAAATCAAACATTTATCTAATTTAATCTAACATCACCCCCTTTGGTTAAATAAATCAAAAATATTTATTTAACTGAGTCTAAATCATTCTTTTCTCATTTTGAGTTATTTAAATCCTAAAATCTAAGTCAAAATGGTCAAATCAACTAACATCATTTAAATTAATCAAATCATGATCAATGTTAATCCTAATCACTCAAATCCTCTAGATTTTGCAACTTGCACATGAAAATCAATTTAATTGTTTTAAAAATCACCTATTTTCATTCAAAAAAGGCATCAAAGATGGAATATTCCTCAAATTTTAAATCTCCCCCCAAAATGACTTGTCCATCCAACAAAGCAGTTAAAGCTCTTACATTGTCTCTTACATGTCTCCCATTTGGAATTTAACTCATCTTTCATCCCCCCTAAACATGCCATCTCATCAAATTCAAATTTCAAACTTGCACATGGATCAAAATGTGCTCAACCTTCATCCTATCAAATGTTGACAAGTGGCACCTTGCCATTGGTTGAATGTTAGTCCCACATTGCTTCATTTTTGGCATTCATCCATCTTATCATTCTATAAATGAAGAGCTCATCCTTCATTTGATTCATCCACAATTTTAGTAAACTTACTCTACTCAAATTCATCTTCAAGCATTTGCAAGATTCATCCATCCATAGCTAGGTTATGCAGGTTTTCATCTTGGAGCACATTTGAATCTTCACAAAAGTGGATCACTCATCAACACTCTTCATCATCTATCAACATTGCATCATTGGAGTTGGGAAAGGGCCAATTTTCACATCAAATTGGCACCAATTCCCCCATGGGATCAAGAGTTTGCATTACTTTCAATAGGATTTGATTTATTTTCTTGTTCTTTCATTATTTTCTTCTTTTCATTCCTATTTTGAACTTTGTAAATGGATTCCATGGGGAATCCTTGTTCTTACTTGCATTTGATCTCCTAATGTATTCATTTTTTGTGTTTTGCAGGTATTTGGATTAGGGTAGGAGATCAAATGCAAGTAAGAACAAGGATTCCCCATGGAATCCATTTACAAAGCTCAAAATAGGAATGAAAAAAAGAAAATATAGAAAGAACAAGAAAATAAATTAAATCCTATTGGAAGTAATGCAAACTCTTGATCCCATGGGGGAATTGGTGCCAATTTGATGTGAAAATTGGCCCTTTCCCAACTCCAATAATGCAATGTTGATAGATGATGAAGAGTGTTGATGAGTGATCCACTTTTGTGAAGATTCAAATGTGCTCCAAGATGAAAACCTACATAACCTAGCTATGGATGGATGAATCTTGCAAATGCTTGAAGATGAATTTGAGTAGAGTAAGTTACTCAAATTGTGGATGAATCAAATGAAGGATGAGCTCTTCATTTATAGAATGATAAGATGGATGAATGCCAAAAATGAAGCAATGTGGGACTAACATTCAACCAATGGCAAGGTGCCACTTGTCAACATTTGATAGGATGAAGGTTGAGCACATTTTGATCCATGTGCAAGTTTGAAATTTGAATTTGATGAGATGGCATGTTTAGGGGGGATGAAAGATGAGTTAAATTCCAAGTGGGAGACATGTAAGAGACAATGTAAGAGTTTTAAATGCTTTGTTGGATGGACAAGTCATTTTGGGGGGAGATTTCAAATTTGAGGAATATTCCATCTTTGATGCCTTTTTTGAATGAAAATAGGTGATTTATAAAACAATTAAATTGATTTTCATGTGCAAGTTGCAAAATCTTGAGGATTTGAGTGATTAGGATTAGCATTGATCATGATTTGATTAATTTAAATGATGTTAGTTGATTTGACCATTTTGACTTAGATTTTAGGATTTAAATAACTCAAAATGAGAAAAGAATGATTTAGACTTAGTTAAATAAATATTTTTGATTTATTTAACCAAAGGGGGTGATGTTAGATAAAATTAGATAAATGTTTGATTTATTTAATTTAATTAGATGAACTTTGAGATTTAATCAAATAATATGGATTATTTAATTAAATCAAAGATAGGAAGATGAAGTGACCTAGCTAATTACATAGAGATAATGATTTAATTAAATGGAGGGATTTATTTAATCAAAAGGGGAATTATGACGAATTTAATCAAATAAGGCTATTCGATTAAATGGTTAGATAGGGGGATGATTCAGGATGAAACGATGTTAGTAGATCAGGATCAAGTGTGCGATATCAATCTGTATATTTTCAATGTCTACAAAATCAACAACTAAACTTAACTGAAATGAATGATAGAAACATAAATCTTAGCAAATAGATAGGAAGTTACTCTATCTATCTTGGCTGTAAGAACAATCACAGAACAAAGTTCCAATGGCTACAGGAATAGACAACTGCTAAGACTGTAACTAATTACTGAACAAAAAAGTAACTACTAAACTAAATGGATGGAATTCTCACCAAGTTGGCCCCGTTGAATGAGTCTTCCCTAAACTAACTTAGATGCAGCAAATCAAAGTATCATTTTATTCATTGAAAACATTGTTACATCATAACAGCAACATGACTGCATTCCTTGAAACTGAAAATGAAAGTACAATATCAGAATATCCAACCTTGTGAAGAGGAACATCTAGTCATTATTTATAGAAGGAAAGCTTCTAACTAACCCTAACTCATTGGGAAATCGACTCCAACAAAATAGGAGGACACCATTTATTGAAAGCATGAAAAAGAGGAAGGAGGTTATGCATGCACCAAATTTAGTCAAACCAGTCTTGCCTCAACGAGAATCGAGCATAGCAACACCTCCTAAATATACTCAACTAATAGACATGGTCATTTAAAGGTAAGTTATAAATTCCACACGAGCTGGAAGTTTCCGTCCATTCA
>VDFB02340741.1:0-12246 GCA_007258455.2 Sequoia sempervirens | reverse complement strand
GAATAACTGGTTTATCTTGGAATGCGTTACTGACGTTTTATTGTCTTGGCTGTTCAATTTTACAGCCTTTCTGGAACAAATGCAAAAAAGTGGGGATCTAAGCCTTATTGGTCAATTTGGAGTCGGGTTTTATTCTGTGTACCTTGTTGCTGATTATGTTGAAGTTATTAGCAAGCACAATGATGACAAACAGTAAGCTCTGTTCCTTGCACTTGTTTTGTGTAGAATAATGTGTGACTCTATACTAGTTCCTAGATGAATGAGTTCAAAATTGTATTATGGCAGATGAACGGGACTTTTGTAACTTTTGATTGTCCTATTAACTTTCTTTTGCCTGGTTGATTTATGGTACGTTACTTATGGCATCAATTGCTGTTGGCTAATCTTACAGATACATTTGGGAGTCGAAAGCTGATGGAGCATTTGCAGTAATGGAAGATACTGAGAATGAGCCACTTGGTCGAGGAACAGAGATTAGAATTCATCTTAAAGATGAAGCTGGTGAATATTTGGAGCAGGGTAAATTGAAGGTTAGTTTTTGTTTGGGTTTCTGCTGGAACGTAGCAGTAGATGTGGTGTTAATTTCTGGAACTCACATTGGAAACATAATTTCATGCGTGCTCAACTCATTGTGAGCTAGCTTATCATAAAATAAATTATAAGCTTATTGTGAGTCCACTTATTAATAATTATAGACTAATGAGGATGTATTTTTACTCAGGAACTGGTGAAGAAGTACTCGGAATTCATCAATTTCCCTATTTATCTATGGACAAGCAAAGAACAAGATGTAGAGGCTCCTGCCGATGAAGAAACTACTGAGGATGAGGATAAGAGTAAGAACTATCCCAATTTCAAGCCCTTGATTTGTGGGTGGAATAGATTTCTGAAGGCAAATTGATTTTTTTTTTTAAAGTTTGTCATTTATGCTGAGAGGCATAACCTGTAGTGGTATGTAGTGGTGTGAGTATGTGTACAATAACTCTTCACAGCATACAAAATAAAAATTTAACAAAACAAATATTAAAAGAAATTTTGGAAGCCGACAAATCAAATTATTAAATAATGAATGGAAGCTTTTCAAAAACTATTTTCTTTGTCAAGTGACCCTAGGTCTACTGGTGAAGTTGAATGACTCACTAAGAAGTCCATCAGGGATCTAATCTTGTTGAGTGCAAGGTCCGTGCCACTCTAAACTCTAAAGGGTGAGGCTGGGATTGTGCCCCAAGTAACTTTGACAGAATGGATAACCCTAAGTCCTTGGCTCTTAGGCAAAAAATGTTGATTATTCATACAGCTTTCCTTTGTGCTCCCAATACTAACAAGTTGCAAAATGATCAGAGGTTGTTATAAAACCTCTCAAGGATAAAAAAATAAAGTAGTGTCTTTCTTTTCTCAATCAAAATGTATGTATGAATATATAGAACTCCAACAACAAAGAAGGAAAAAATGTAGCAGTAAAAATATCTGGTAAGTGTGATTAAATGTTTTAAAATAAAATATATTAAAATTGTTGCATTTGAACTGTGGGCATTTGACTTTTTGAATTTTTTTAAAAAATAAAAATAAAAATTTGTGTTTTTAAGGCACCTATGCTAATTTTAGGCTTTTAGCAACAATCAAGGTTTATCTCTGTATAAATTTGTGAGCTTAGCTTGTAGTAGAGAAAATACGATGTGATTCTATTGATTTGCAATTCAATTAACTCTTGATTCCTCTTCTCGCAGGTGAAAGTTCAGAAAGTTCAGAAGAAGAATCAGATGAGGAGGAAACTGAAAATAGTATGATATTTTTCTACCTAAGAAACCATCCTAATCGGTTTCTCAATCTAAAACTAAATGCGGATAAAATGTTCCTTTTGGCTTTGCACCTTGCACTTTTGGGTCAAGACAATGCCAATTGGCGTGAATTATAAAATTATCTTTAGCTCCTTCCAGTACCTTTTTAAGTTTGAGTATTAAATTGTGTGCAAATTAGGATTTTTTTATTATTCTTATGCTTCTTATTTGCCTGCACCACTTACTTCCAGAGGCTAAGACTAAGACTATTAAGGAAACAACATATGAGTGGGACCTTCTAAATGATGTCAAGGCAGTCTGGCTTCGGAATCCAAAGGAGGTCACTGATGAAGAATATTCCAACTTTTACCATTCACTTTCAAAGGTTTGTGAGCTGCAACTCTAAAGTTTGGATAATCCATTTTCAGAATATTGTGAATGTGTCTGCTAGGGTGATAATAAAAGCCAAAGGGTATTAACAGTAGACACAAAGAGCATGGATAGACTGCAGAAGGATTTTAAGCCCTAATGGTTTTCAAGGCTAAATCATTTAACAGTCCTGAATTTTTTTGATTTTTATAATGTTACCAATTATACTTGGACAAAATGATTTGCTGTATTACTATTTTGATTTTCTATTTCAAATAATAATTTTACTTAATACGGGCTACAATTTAGTCAAAAGTGCAGGCATATGGATAAATAGACACATTATTTGAAAATCTATGATAAAGTGAAGTCCAGTGTTTCAGTAACGTAAATACTCGATATGTGAGAATTTTGAAACGAGGCCTTGTTCTAGTGACATAAATGCTCCATTAGAGAAACTCATGCGTGTCATAGCTAAATAATGGTCAATTTGGAAGACAAATGTAGAAGACGAGAAAGTTAATATGATAAAAATTATGAGGTTATTTCCAGAAACGGTTGGCTTTTTAATATTGTTTTCAGCACAATATTTTTTGGCATAGGGAGATGGGGACATTACTGGGCCGCTATTATTATGGGGATGCATATCATCTAGTAGTGTGCTGGTTGCCTTTAGCTATTATTATGGAGTAACATTAGTGGGGATGTATATCATCTAGTAGTGTGCTGGTTGCCTTTTCTGTGGATTTGAAATCGGGTTTCCTGTGTGAGAGTTACTTGTATTAACCATTTTAGCACACCCACAAAATGTTGTCAGCGCAATATTGTCTAAGCTTAATTTGAAGAAAAAATTTAAAATATCAGTTTTGGCCATATTGGTCATACTCAAATCTCATTAATTCCATAAGAATCTGAGTTCATCTCTGATTTTTTCTTACTAGCTAGAAATACTATTTTTTCTCGATGCCTCAGCGAGTTCTTGTATTAAAATGACATTCCTTACAGAATGTGAGTTACAGCTGAGTGCTATTCTATATTCCAATTAAAACGTAATCTGATTCATGCTGACGAAGTACAAGCAGATGGATATGTAGAACAGTAGAAGCATTGAGTGACGATCTATGTGGCTTTCAACCCGGTCCTGTTTTAGTAACATGAATAATCTATATGTGAGCATTGGACGTGTGTTGTCTTTTAAAATGCTTCATTAAAAAATCAAATACTGAAGGGGGAATTGAAATTTTTAATTGCATAAGTTTCAACACCTATTCACCAAATAGCTTGACCTCTCTCTGGTACCGATAACTGATTGTCATTGTAGTATGCTATATTGAAATTTTGCACGTGTTTGATATGCTTCATGTATTACAGTATTTTCATTGTTTTTATTATGTTTGCTAATCCTGTACTGTACATTCTCGACAGGATCTTAGTGAGGAAAAGCCCATGGCATGGAGCCACTTCAGTGCAGAAGGTGATGTTGAGTTCAAGGCCGTTTTGTTTGTCCCACCAAAAGCTCCCCAGGATCTCTACGAAAGTTATTATACCAGCAAGGCAAATCTTAAACTGTTTGTTAGGCGTGTCTTCATTTCTGATGAGTTTGAAGAGCTTCTTCCCAAGTACCTTGCTTTCTTGAAGGTCAGTGTTCTGTCATTGTTGTTCTGGCCTATCTGTTATATTTGCTTTTATATAAATGTATAATACACATTGCATTGTATATGCTCACTTTTTATTTTACATGGCAGGGTATTGTAGATTCAGACACTTTGCCACTCAATGTATCCCGAGAGATGCTTCAGCAGCATAGCAGTTTGCGTACAATTAAGAAGAAACTAATCCGTAAGGCTCTTGATATGATTCGTCGTATTGCAGAAGAGGACCCTGATGAATCTGCTGATGAGGATAAAACAGGTACAGACATTCAATTATTCACATTTTTATAGGCTTGGGCAACAGGTGGAAATATTCTTCTATAAATTCAACTGCTCTGTCTAGGCAGTCATTGAATGTAGATGTAGTACTAAAGGATATATTTATTGCAGATGCTGACTCAGAAATAGATACGGAGAAAAAGGGCAAGTATGCCAAATTCTGGAGTGAGTTTGGAAAGTCTATTAAGTTAGGTATAATTGAGGATGCATCGAACAGGAACAGGCTTGCAAAACTTTTGAGATTTGAAAGGTGAGTGCTACTGTCCATTCTGAAAGCATATGATTTGCTTGCTTGATTGTGGATGAGTCCTCTTACTAAGGTGTTTCTTCCATATTTGTAATCATTAAAATTTCCCTGCTACTCATTTATACTGGTATTCTGTCCCTGTTTTAATAGCACAAAATCTGGCGGTAAACTTACATCACTCGATCAGTACATATCAAGAATGAAGAAGGACCAGAAGGATATTTACTACATTACTGGTACTAACAAGGAGCAACTAGAGAATTCCCCATTCCTTGAGAAACTGAGGAAGAAAAACTATGAGGTGTGTAATTTATCTTGTAGCTGTTGAATGTTTGAGATTTGGTTAAGGGACTAGAACATACATTTCAGTAGCTTAGGTATTTAGTGCTTTAATCTTCATAAATTGTCAGTTTTTAAATGACTCTGCTGTATACTCTAGTCCAGTGCACTGAGATGGCCATTTTGCAGGTAATTTTCTTCACGGATCCAGTTGACGAGTACTTAATGCAGTATTTGATGGACTATGAAGACAAAAAGTTCCAGAATGTTTCTAAAGAAGGACTTAAGCTTGGGAAAGACTCGAAGGACAAGGAAATTAAGGAGTCATTCAAGGATCTGACTAAGTGGTGGAAGGATGTTCTTTCCACTGAAAATGTTGATTCAGTGAAAGTAAGTAACAGGTTAGCTGACACCCCTGGAGTTGTTGTCACATCAAAATATGGATGGAGCGCAAACATGGAGAGAATTATGCAATCACAAACTCTATCAGATGCCAACAAGCAAGGTTACATGCGTGGAAAGAGGGTCCTTGAGATCAATCCAAGGCACCCTATTATTAAAGAACTCCGAGAAAAAGTTGTGCACGATCCAGAGGTATTTTCTAATGCATTGTACTAAATAGAATGCCCATAAAAATCTCTAACTTCAGCTTACCTTTTGAGATTTTCTTTTTCTTTTTGATTTCAGAGGTCATTCAATCTCACATGTTATCTTTAATCATTTATACCTGTTCTTTACTATAAGTTTCCTTTTGCATATTCTTATTTTATTTAGTGATAATTAATCACCAATAGTTTTAGTGTGTATATCTCTTAGGTTACTTCGGGTCTTTGTATACAATTGTCAGCTTTTGATTCTCCCCTAAGGGATAGTTTTGGTGGGAAGGTTCAATGGGTGCCTTGGGTCTGCTTATCTTTTGAAATTAGGGGGTTAAATTTGTTTCGGGGTATGACTTTTAATTTGGCTTGTGCAATATGATGAATTATAAAAGCATTTACTCCTTTCTCATTATAATGTGATTGGAGGATCTGTGGTGTTATGGTTATCGGGTTATTTTTTCCTGATAAATATATACTGTCAAAGAAAATAGAAAAGTAAAAAGATTAGTAAGACTTGGTCGAATAAGGTAGTGGCTTCCAAATCTTAGATTGTGGTTGCTAGGTCAATAACCAGCTTATATGACAAGATGGCAAGAGTGAAGAGGGTTAAACATGGGTTACCTGTATTGATGTTAGATGGTCAATAACCAGCTTATATGACTCAAGATGGCAATAATGAAGAGGGTGAAGCATGGGTTACCTGTATTGATGTTAGATGGGCAACAGAAAGTCTACTGCAAACTGCACAATCTTTCAATAGGGTGCTAGGCGAAGCATTATAGTTCTTGCACAATATTATGTTTTTTAACTTATTTTTCATTTCACTTTCTTTAGGTCAATACATTTCTGCAAGTACAAAGTGAATTTTTCTGCATTTTAATATTTTATTCAGCACTCAGAGCCACCTTTGCATTTTGTGTTTGTATTTTTCAGGAGTTCAATTAAAATTGTAAGTTTTGAAAAGAGTTTTTAATTAATGTCTGTATTTTGTAATTCTGAATTTTCTTGCAGTCTGAAAGTGTAAAGCAAACGGCAAAACTGATTTACCAAACAGCATTAGTGGAAAGTGGGTTCTTCCTTAATGATCCAAAGGAGTTTGCTGCTAATATTTATTCAGCAATCAAGACAACTCTCAATGTGAGTCCTGATGCAACAGTTGATGAAGAGGACGAAGTAGAAGAAGAAACTGAGATTGAAACAACAAAAGACACTGAAAAGGTAACTAGTAAGGTTGGAACATATGAGTGTGCAATTTGTAAGCAGAATGTATTGTCTTTGTTGTAATTTTGTGTGCCTTACTTTGCAGGAGCAGACAACTGAGGATGTCTCGGAAGGAAGCCCTGCTGAAGAGGAAATCATTGAGGATGTAGTTGAGGAGGAATTAAATCAGGACCATGATGAATTGTAGATAACGTAGTGCGAGGCTAGGGCCATTGGCCGAGGAGTTTTGGATAATTGTGAGATATATATGTAATTTCTGAATGTCTTAAGTTCACTAAGATAAATGTCATAGTGTCTTGGATTCCTCAAAGCTAGAATTTTCTTGCCACTAACGTTGGCAGCATTGCATTGCAGCCAAATCAACTTGTTAAATTGAATGAAGAAGGGATTGAACGGTCTCTCATTCTTATTTACAATATATAAGACATTTTCATTTACAAATACCTCCATTATGGCACTCTTAGTAGAAAGTTAAAAGCATGCTATGAATATTTGGGCTGCCTAAAAGTACTGAATACTATGCTACCAGGGCTTCTATTGTGGATAAAAAATAATTCAATAATCTTCAAGATAAAAATACATAAATGAAGAATGGCAAATGGACGATTCTTAGAATGGTACTCGGATTACTCCTAGAATGGTACCTAGATGCATTCAACAATAGCTGTTGATCACATCCAGGTCCAGTTTTGTTTGCAGCGTGTGTTGAAGTAAAAAGGTAATTTCACGAGTTAAACTTGCCTTTAAGATGAGTTTTAAACTATGTTTAGATCAAAGCAGGGCAGGAGACTCACTGGTGCAAATGGTTTTTAATGCCCTTTAGATCAATTTGGTCTATAGACCCTGTGATGCAGATGCCATTCTCTCAAAAGCTTCAAATCAAATCTTTTATAATTGTCATATTTGGATTTTTGATCGATCTTTTGATTATTTTAGTTCCCAATAAAATTGTAGAAAAGTGAGAATACTTATTTACAACATATAAATGAGATTAAATGTTTTTAGTTCCGAATAAAAGAGGAAAAAAGAAGAAAACAACATATAAATGTAGTAAAACTGAAGTTAAATGTTTTTAGTTCTCAATAAAGAGAAGAAAACAACATATAAATGCAGAAAAAAGTAAAGAGATTAAATGTTTATATGAGAAAAGAAATAAAATCACGGTGATTAATAAATAAAATAAGATATTTTTTAATATTTTTCCATTTAATTGGGGTTAAATCTACCCAAACCTGTTTGATTATTTGTGGATTAAGAGATTCTAAAGAAGAGTAGCTAGTGGAATAGGTGGTCACCTTTTTATAAATATAGTTATTAAAGTGTTTACATTACATAAGAAGCAAGTTTGCTCTAATTTTTATTGATTTGTGTATTGACACTTAGGTGGTAGTTTTAATTTTATAATGTGGAAGAATAATTGCTTAATGGAAATTATTAATTAAATATTTTTTATGAGTATTTTATTTGTTTTGGAAGATAATAATATTTTGAATATTGTATTGGTTTAAGAAGTTATAATTATTATTCATGATAATAAAGAGTGAATTTTAAAAAATTATATAAATATAAAACAATTCAAATAAAATAAAATAAAAAATTCTTAAAGTAAACAAAATAAAATATATTTTCAATAATTATTGATATTCTTTATATACATAAATACATACATATATATACATGCCTACATATACATACATATATGTATATGTATATATTTTATTATAAGTGTGTGTGTGTGTGATCATGTAGATATTTGAAAACAAAAGAAATGCAATAGTTAAGTGATAAGACAAACAAAGAGGAGACTAATTAAGACAATGATATGAGATTGAAAGAGAATGGTGGGTAAAACAAAAAGCAAAACTAGCAGGATGGAGAACTCAAAGCCCAAATGAGATAACATTTGGATGGGATAGTCTTTCTCTAACCTATGATAGTAACAAATGCACAAAACTATTAAGGAGGAATTTTAACTAGTTGTTACTTTAAACAAATTATTTGGATAGGAAAGATCAATAAAGGTTTTGTCAACTCACAAATCTTAGAGATGCACATTTGATAATTGATGATTGGAAGTTATTAATTAGGAATAATATATGTTTGTTATAATATCCTGCGATTTGAGGAGGGAGTTGGCAATAATATTCATCTATTTGCAGCAAATGATACATGCAAAACCATAATAGAAGGAAATCATACTCATTGAAAAGAATGATAGCACATAACACTTGAAGCAACCAAAAGAGAGAGTATAAATCCAATAGAGGTTAGAATGATGAACTTCATACATTAAATTGTTAATTTTGCTAATGGAAATTCTACAATGGTAGAAGTGCATAGAGCCTCATGTCATGATTGTGTACATATTTAAAAAAACTAAAACTACTAAATTAAACTTTTAAAAAGTAACATATAAGAATATAAAATTTATCAGACATTTCAAAGGAAGCCTAAAACGAATTAATTATCAAAGTAATGAATGGTGATTTTTGAAAATAAAAATAAAATTTATATACAAAAATAGTATACATCTTCAAATAAAAATAAACATTGTTATAAAATAAAATAATTGTTAAATACAAATAAAAATTTGTGTTCATGTAGTCAACAAAATAATTTTAAAGTAAAATTAAATAAATCTTAAGTAAATAAAATAGCTCTAGACTAATATGTTGGTGTTTTGATAGATATTTTAAAGATATCTATACCAATTACAAAAGAATGAGTCATATTAACATTCTAAATGGGCTCTAGACTAATATCTGTTGGTGTTTTTTTGATAGATATTTAAAGATATCTGTCACTAATTACAAAAGAATGAGTCATATTAACATTCCTAAATGGAGCTCGAGGATATATTCAAAATAAAATCAACAAACTTAGAAGTGCATCAATAGAACCACCAACATCTATTATAGTAGATTTTAATAGTTACATTAGAATTCCATTTGAAGATGAAACTCAAAATAGGGTTCCAATTACATTGATACAAAGGGGTTGCACATGCCAGTTTCCTTACAATTAGTTTGGGCACTTATAATATATAACTTACAAGGATAAACTCTTCTAAAAAGGATAGACACTTTCCAAAGTATGAATTGATATAGGACAAAAAGAAAGGGCATGGTTAACATTTGTGTCTATCTCTTGTGTGAAGTCCTTGGGTATACTTAAATTTGTGTTGCTTTTTTCATATGAACATTATGAAAAATGAAAACAAGAACATAAATTACAAAAATAAAATTTGAGGAAGAAATACTTAAGATAATGAAACTTCAATAATGTGATATAATTCATCAATATTGACATATAATATTTATATCAAATACCCATGACTCCTTTAATGTGATATACATTACATTTTTGAATAAATATGAAATCTTGTATGAATTATCTTTTAATGTAATATTTATTTGCACATTAGAATGAACATAAAAATCTTAATGCATTTTAAGTTAATGTAATATATATGTACCATTTAGATGAAGATGACTTGCATCATTATTTGTCCAAGGAGAATGTTGTCTTTATTTAGATCATTTTTGACATGATGTATCGAAGAAGGCTACTAGATTAGATATCTTATATCTAAAAGATGTTGAGAGACATCATTCTTGAGGTGCCTATCTATCCTATATAAAATTTAATACATGCATCTCAAGAATGACATCTCTTGGCATCTTTAAGATATATGTATTTAAGATATCTATGCTGATTAATGAACATCTTTGAGTTGTGATAGAGTGTAAAAGGATTTAAGTTAATTACATTGTCTTATGCAACAATTTCAATTAGCATGAATTTTTAGTACGATCCAAAAATATATATTTAAGTATGCTTCTTAAATACATTTATTAGTAGGATGACTATGCCATGATTTGTATAAGTAGTTCAATTTAAATTGGCTAGTCCCATAAGTAGGACATCCAATGGCCAACCACATTAGTCTCTTTATAATAGGTTCCCTAAACATACCACATCACCAATGGACTAATTAATGCAAAGAAAGATACACTTTGAGATATTATTTTCTTTGTAAAGGAATGGTTTGTGGAAATAGGTTTGTTATTTTTACATCAATGTTTTATAGTATATTCTATGATCCATCATTAGTATGAGAGAAAATGGAAGAGGAATTTCCAAAAGTAATAACAAATAAAGTACATAGAGATGTTGAGGTAGATTTGAAAATCAATACTAAGAAGTTGTAAATGTCCAAAGACAAGAGAAGTATATGGTCAAGAATTAAATCTAATTATATGATAATTATATTGAGAGGTAAAACTACAGTGATAATAAGGGGTGGATTGTAATGATTGATTGTGTTCACAAAAGTACCTCAACTTAAATTTGACAATCATGTACATATAAAATTTATAATTAGTAATTAAAAAAATATTTCTATGTAGATTATTTAAATACTTAAATTATAAATTTTAATATTCTATATTATTTTAAAATTAATAACTAAAATAGAACATAATACAAAAAAAATATAAATATAAAACAAATAAATAAATAAAATAAATAGATATTTAGTAATTAAATATAATATTTATAAGATAATTTTGTTATTACTATAAAATATATATTATTTTAAGAATTCACCAATTAAATAATTGCAACAATAATATATTAATAATCAACTTCTTTAGGCCTATAGCCAAAGAACCTAGTCAAAAACATACCATCATCCTCTCCAATTGTGTTTAACTAATTAAGCTACATCCTTTTAGTTAATATTGTATTTCGTATATATGATTGTCATTAAAATTAGGTGAAAATAATCACGTTTATGAATATTTTATGGTATTTTATTTAAATTTTATGTTGCAATATTAATTTTTTATTCTCTAACATTTTTAGTACAAAAATATTTAATTTAAACAATTATATACCTATAGTTTTAGGCAATAATAGTCTGAAATATCTTTGATTTATTTTAATAAATTAAATACTATTATTTAAATTTTTATGAGATACGGACAATTTATATATGATATTGTATGGAAAACAAAAGATTTTCTAAGATTATCTAGGTTAATTAAATAATATTTACAATTAATAAGTAATTAACTTAAGTAAAAGAGATGGGCTTGATAATTATAATAAATATTTGAAAATTACATAAGTGGATAGAGGGGTTTAGTTTTAGAATCGATGATGAAGAGATGATGTTAATGTTCAAATTTCTTGTCACTATCATAAATTAATTGTCTTGATCCAATCATTATTTGAAAATTCGACTTGACATAAAAAAGTCATGGATCAATTTTGAGTAATTGTTTGAGTTTGATCTTGATTGCTATAAATATGATTTATCATGTAAGAATGAACAAAGTCACATAGGATTGAATTGATAGAATGTGCATCTACAAAAATCATTCACCTATATTTTCTTAGTATATAAATTTTTGAAGATAGTGCTTATAAACACCTTTAAAGCGTGTACAAATCTACTTACATGAAAAGTAAGTATGTTCAAATTTTTGCTTCATTAAGGCATTTTGCTTTAAAGAGTCTAAACTTTGCTAAAATGATGTCAAATTACAGTTTTTGGGCAAGTCAACAATGGAATTTGGTCAGTGTTATGTCAGTTAAAAGTAGCTGTTGAGCAGTACTTGTTGATCAGAATTTGAATCGGGACTCAGATCGAGGCATTTCATGATGGAGGAGCTTTTCATGACAGATTATACCTTTGCATGGTCATTTCAGTGGCCAGAATGGGGATTTCAGAGATCAAATTTATGAAGATTTTTCAAGCAGAAGCAAAGTTGCGCCCCTGTAGCTCAGGGGCGCCCTTCTCCTTGAAGGCCCAGATC